>JBBDGT010000409.1:0-97456 GCA_037306005.1 Rhinophrynus dorsalis | reverse complement strand
TGATGTCTGTCAGTATGTAACACTGTCCTTATGTACCGGTAATGATGGGATGTCTGTCAGTATGTAACACTGTCCTTATGTACCGGTAATGATGAGATGTCTGTCAGTATGTAACACTGTCCTTATGTACCAGTAATGATGGGATGTCTGTCAGTATGTAACACTGTCCTTATGTACCGGTAATGACGGGATGTCTGTCAGTATGTAACACTGTCCTTATGTACCAGTAATGATGAGATGTCTGTCAGTATGTAACACTGTCCTTATGTACCAGTAATGATGGGATGTCTGTCAGTATGTAACACTGTCCTTATGTACCGGTAATGATGGGATGTCTGTCAGTATGTAACACTGTCCTTATCTACCGGTAATGATGGGATGTCTGTCAGTATGTAACACTGTCCTTATGTACCGGTAATGATGGGACGTCTGTCAGTATGTAACACTGTCCTTATGTACCGGTAATGATGGGACGTCTGTCAGTATGTAACACTGTCCTTATGTACCGGTAATGATGGGACGTCTGTCAGTATGTAACACTGTCCTTATGTACCGGTAATGATGGGATGTCTGTCAGTATGTAACACGGTCCTTATGTACCGGTAATGATGGGATGTCTGTCAGTATGTAACACTGTCCTTATGTACCAGTAATGATGGGACGTCTGTCAGTATGTAACACTGTCCTTATGTACCAGTAATGATGGGGATGTCTGTCAGTATGTAACACTGTCCTTATGTACCAGTAATGTTGGGACGTCTGTCAGTATGTAACACTGTCCTTATGTACCAGTAATGATGGGATGTCTGTCAGTATGTAACACTGTCCTTATGTACCGGTAATGACGAGGTGTCTGTCAGTATGTAACAATGTCCTTATGTACCGGTAATGATGGGACGTCTGTCAGTATGTAACACTGTCCTTATGTACCAGTAATGATGGGATGTCTGTCAGTATGTAACACGGTCCTTATGTACCGGTAATGATGGGATGTCTGTCAGTATGTAACACTGTCCTTATGTACCGGTAATGATGAGATGTCTGTCAGTATGTAACACTGTACTTATGTACCAGTAATGATGAGATGTCTGTCAGTATGTAACACTGTCCTTATGTACCAGTAATGATGAGATGTCTGTCAGTATGTAACACTGTCCTTATGTACCGGTAATGATGGGATGTCTGTCAGTATGTAACACTGTCCTTAATGTACCGGTAATGATGGGACGTCTGTCAGTATGTAACACTGTCCTTATGTACCGGTAATGACGGGATGTCTGTCAGTATGTAACACTGTCCTTATGTACCGGTAATGATGGGATGTCTGTCAGTATGTAACACTGTCCTTATGTACCAGTAATGATGGGACGTCTGTCAGTATGTAACACTGTCCTTATTACCGGTAATGATGGGATGTCTGTCAGTATGTAACACTGTCCTTATGTACCGGTAATGACGAGGTGTCTGTCAGTATGTAACAATGTCCCTTATGTACCGGTAATGATGGGACGTCTGTCAGTATGTAACACTGTCCTTATGTACCAGTAATGATGGGATGTCTGTCAGTATGTAACACGGTCCTTATGTACCGGTAATGATGGGATGTCTGTCAGTATGTAACACTGTCCTTATGTACCGGTAATGATGAGATGTCTGTCAGTATGTAACACTGTACTTATGTACCAGTAATGATGAGATGTCTGTCAGTATGTAACACTGTCCTTATGTACCAGTAATGATGAGATGTCTGTCAGTATGTAACACTGTCCTTATGTACCGGTAATGATGGGATGTCTGTCAGTATGTAACACTGTCCTTATGTACCGGTAATGATGGGACGTCTGTCAGTATGTAACACTGTCCTTATGTACCGGTAATGACGGGATGTCTGTCAGTATGTAACACTGTCCTTATGTACCGGTAATGATGGGATGTCTGTCAGTATGTAACACTGTCCTTATGTACCAGTAATGATGGGACGTCTGTCAGTATGTAACACTGTCCTTATGTACCAGTAATGATGGGACGTCTGTCAGTATGTAACACGGTCCTTATGTACCGGTAATGATGAGATGTCTGTCAGTATGTAACACGGTCCTTATGTACCAGTAATGATGGGATGTCTGTCAGTATGTAACAATGTCCTTATGTACCGGTAATGACGGGATGTCTGTCAGTATGTAACACTGTCCTTATGTACCGGTAATGATGAGATGTCTGTCAGTATGTAACACTGTCCTTATGTACCGGTAATGATGGGATGTCTGTCAGTATGTAACACTGTCCTTATGTACCGGTAATGATGGGACGTATGTCAGTATGTAACACTGTCCTTATGTACCGGTAATGATGGGATGTCTGTCAGTATGTAACACTGTCCTTATGTACCGGTAATGATGGGATGTCTGTCAGTATGTAACACTGTCCTTATGTACCGGTAATGATGGGACGTATGTCAGTATGTAACACTGTCCTTATGTACCGGTAATGATGGGATGTCTGTCAGTATGTAACACTGTCCTTATGTACCAGTAATGATGGGATGTCTGTCAGTATGTAACAATGTCCTTATGTACCGGTAATGATGGGATGTCTGTCAGTATGTAACACTGTCCTTATGTACCGGTAATGATGAGATGTCTGTCAGTATGTAACACTGTCCTTATGTACCGGTAATGATGAGATATCTGTCAGTATGTAACACTGTCCTTATGTACCGGTAATGATGAGATGTCTGTCAGTATGTAACACTGTCCTTATGTACCGGTAATGATGGGATGTCTGTCAGTATGTAACACTGTCCTTATGTACCGGTAATGATGGGACGTATGTCAGTATGTAACACTGTCCTTATGTACCGGTAATGATGGGATGTCTGTCAGTATGTAACACTGTCCTTATGTACCGGTAATGATGGGATGTCTGTCAGTATGTAACACTGTCCTTATGTACCGGTAATGATGGGACGTATGTCAGTATGTAACACTGTCCTTATGTACCGGTAATGATGGGATGTCTGTCAGTATGTAACACTGTCCTTATGTACCAGTAATGATGGGATGTCTGTCAGTATGTAACAATGTCCTTATGTACCGGTAATGATGGGATGTCTGTCAGTATGTAACACTGTCCTTATGTACCAGTAATGATGAGATGTCTGTCAGTATGTAACACTGTCCTTATGTACCGGTAATGATGAGATGTCTGTCAGTATGTAACACTGTCCTTATGTACCGGTAATGATGGGACGTCTGTCAGTATGTAACACTGTCCTTATGTACCGGTAATGATGGGACGTCTGTCATTATGTAACACTGTCCTTATGTACCGGTAATGATGAGATGTCTGTCAGTATGTAACACTGTCCTTATGTACCAGTAATGACGGGATGTCTGTCAGTATGTAACACTGTCCTTATGTACCAGTAATGATGAGATGTCTGTCAGTATGTAACACTGTCCTTATGTACCAGTAATGATGGATTGTCTGTCAGTATGTAACATGGTCCTTATGTACCGGTAATGATGAGATGTCTGTCAGTATGTAACACTGTCCTTATGTACCGGTAATGATGGGATGTCTGTCAGTATGTAACACTGTCCTTATGTACCAGTAATGACGGGATGTCTGTCAGTATGTAACACTGTCCTTATGTACCGGTAATGATGGGATGTCTGTCAGTATGTAACACTGTCCTTATGTACCGGTAATGATGGGACGTCTGTCAGTATGTAACATGGTCCTTATGTACCAGTAATGATGAGATGTCTGTCAGTATGTAACACTGTCCTTATGTACCAGTAATGATGAGATGTCTGTCAGTATGTAACACTGTCCTTATGTACCAGTAATGATGAGATGTCTGTCAGTATGTAACATGGTCCTTATGTACCGGTAATGACGGGGTGTCTGTCAGTATGTAACACTGTCCTTATGTACCGGTAATGAGGAGATGTCTGTCAGTATGTAACACTGTCCTTATGTACCGGTAATGATGGGATGTCTGTCAGTATGTAACACTGTCCTTATGTACCGGTAATGATGGGATGTCTGTCAGTATGTAACACTGTCCTTATGTACCAGTAATGATGGGATGTCTGTCAGTATGTAACACTGTCCTTATGTACCAGTAATGATGGGATGTCTGTCAGTATGTAACACTGTCCTTATGTACCAGTAATGATGGGATGTCTGTCAGTATGTAACACTGTCCTTATGTACCAGTAATGATGGGACGTCTGTCAGTATGTAACACTGTCCTTATGTACCAGTAATGATGGGATGTCTATCAGTATGTAACACTGTCCTTATGTACCAGTAATGATGGGATGTCTATCAGTATGTAACACTGTCCTTATGTACCAGTAATGATGATATGTCTGTCAGTATGTATCACTGTTCTTATGTACCAGTAATGATGAGATGTCTGTCAGTATGTATCACTGTTCTTATGTACCGGTAATGATGAGATGTCTGTCAGTATGTAACACTGTCCTTATGTACCGGTAATGATGATATGTCTGTCAGTATGTAACACTGTCCTTATGTACCGGTAATGATGAGATGTCTGTCAGTATGTAACACTGTCCTTATGTACCGGTAATGACGGGATGTCTGTCAGTATGTAACACTGTACTTATGTACCAGTAATGATGGGATGTCTGTCAGTATGTAACACTGTCCTTATGTACCAGTAATGATGAGATGTCTGTCAGTATGTAACACTGTCCTTATGTACCAGTAATGATGGGATGTCTGTCAGTATGTAACACTGTCCTTATGTACCAGTAATGATGAGATGTCTGTCAGTATGTAACACTGTACTTATGTACCAGTAATGATGGGATGTCTGTCAGTATGTAACACTGTCCTTATGTACCAGTAATGATGAGATGTCTGTCAGTATGTAACACTGTCCTTATGTACCGGTAATGATGAGATGTCTGTCAGTATGTAACACTGTCCTTATGTACCGGTAATGATGGGATGTCTGTCAGTATGTAACACTGTCCTTATGTACCGGTAATGATGGGATGTCTATCAGTATGTAACACTGTCCTTATGTACCGGTAATGATGAGACGTCTGTCAGTATGTAACACTGTCCTTATGTACCGGTAATGATGAGATGTCTATCAGTATGTAACACTGTCCTTATGTACCAGTAATGATGGGATGTCTATCAGTATGTAACACTGTCCTTATGTACCGGTAATGATGAGATGTCTGTCAGTATGTAACACTGTCCTTATGTACCAGTAATGATGGGATGTCTATCAGTATGTAACACTGTCCTTATGTACCGGTAATGATGAGACGTCTGTCAGTATGTAACACTGTCCTTATGTACCGGTAATGATGGGATGTCTATCAGTATGTAACACTGTCCTTATGTACCAGTAATGATGGGATGTCTATCAGTATGTAACACTGTCCTTATGTACCGGTAATGATGAGATGTCTGTCAGTATGTAACACTGTCCTTATGTACCAGTAATGATGGGATGTCTATCAGTATGTAACACTGTCCTTATGTACCGGTAATGATGAGATGTCTGTCAGTATGTAACACTGTCCTTATGTACCAGTAATGATGGGACGTGTGTCAGTATGTAACACTGTCCTTATGTACCGGTAATGATGAGATGTCTGTCAGTATGTAACACTGTCCTTATGTACCGGTAATGATGAGATGTCTGTCAGTATGTAACACTGTCCTTATGTACCAGTAATGATGGGATGTCTATCAGTATGTAACACTGTCCTTATGTACCGGTAATGATGAGATGTCTGTCAGTATGTAACACTGTCCTTATGTACCGGTAATGATGAGATGTCTGTCAGTATGTAACACTGTCCTTATGTACCGGTAATGATGGGATGTCTGTCAGTATGTAACACTGTCCTTATGTACCAGTAATGATGAGATGTCTGTCAGTATGTAACACTGTCCTTATGTACCGGTAATGATGAGATGTCTGTCAGTATGTAACACTGTCCTTATGTACCGGTAATGATGGGATGTCTGTCAGTATGTAACACTGTCCTTATGTACCAGTAATGATGAGATGTCTGTCAGTATGTAACACTGTCCTTATGTACCGGTAATGACGGGATGTCTGTCAGTATGTAACACTGTCTTTATGTACCGGTAATGATGGGATGTCTGTCAGTATGTAACACTGTCCTTATGTACCAGTAATGATGAGATGTCTGTCAGTATGTAACAATGTCCTTATGTACCAGTAATGATGGGATGTCTGTCAGTATGTAACACTGTCCTTATGTACCAGTAATGATGGGATGTCTGTCAGTATGTAACAATGTCCTTATGTACCAGTAATGACGGGATGTCTGTCAGTATGTAACACTGTCCTTATGTACCGGTAATGATGGGATGTCTGTCAGTATGTAACACAGTCCTTATGT
Source organism: Rhinophrynus dorsalis (assembly GCA_037306005.1). Lineage (NCBI taxonomy): Eukaryota > Metazoa > Chordata > Amphibia > Anura > Rhinophrynidae > Rhinophrynus > Rhinophrynus dorsalis. Next base: position 91,028 of record JBBDGT010000409.1, on the reverse strand, counting down.
ACCGGTAATGATGGGACGTCTGTCAGTATGTAACACTGTCCTTATGTACCGGTAATGATGGGATGTCTGTCAGTATATAACACTGTCCTTATGTACCGGTAATGATGGGATGTCTGTCAGTATGTAACACTGTCCTTATGTACCGGTAATGATGGGACGTCTGTCAGTATGTAACACTGTCCTTATGTACCGGTAATGATGGGATGTCTGTCAGTATGTAACACTGTCCTTATGTACCGGTAATGATGAGATGTCTGTCAGTATGTAACACTGTCCTTATGTACCAGTAATGATGAGATGTCTGTCAGTATGTAACACTGTCCTTATGTACCGGTAATGACGGGATGTCTGTCAGTATGTAACACTGTCCTTATGTACCGGTAATGACGGGATGTCTGTCAGTATGTAACACTGTCCTTATGTACCAGTAATGATGGGATGTCTGTCAGTATGTAACACTGTCCTTATGTACCGGTAATGACGGGATGTCTGTTAGTATGTAACACTGTCCTTATGTACCGGTAATGATGGGATGTCTGTCAGTATGTAACACTGTCCTTATGTACCAGTAATGATGGGATGTCTGTCAGTATGTGACACTGTCCTTATGTACCAGTAATGATGGGATGTCTGTCAGTATGTAACAATGTCCTTATGTACCAGTAATGATGGGATGTCTGTCAGTATGTAACACTGTCCTTATGTACCAGTAATGATGAGATGTCTGTCAGTATGTAACACTGTCCTTATGTACCGGTAATGATGGGACGTCTGTCAGTATGTAACACTGTCCTTATGTACCGGTAATGATGGGATGTCTGTCAGTATGTAACACTGTCCTTATGTACCGGTAATGACGGGATGTCTGTCAGTATGTAACACTGTCCTTATGTACCGGTAATGATGGGATGTCTGTCAGTATGTAACACTGTTCTTATGTACCAGTAATGATGGGATGTCTGTCATTATGTAACACTGTCCTTATGTACCGGTAATGATGGGATGTCTGTCAGTATGTAACACTGTCCTTATGTACCGGTAATGATGGGATGTCTGTCAGTATGTAACACTGTCCTTATGTACCAGTAATGATGATATGTCTGTCAGTATGTAACACTGTCCTTATGTACCGGTAATGATGGGACGTCTGTCAGTATGTAACACTGTCCTTATGTACCGGTAATGATGAGATGTCTGTCAGTATGTAACACTGTCCTTATGTACCGGTAATGACGGGATGTCTGTCAGTATGTAACACTGTCCTTATGTACCGGTAATGATGGGATGTCTGTCAGTATGTAACACTGTTCTTATGTACCAGTAATGATGGGATGTCTGTCATTATGTAACACTGTCCTTATGTACCGGTAATGATGAGATGTCTGTCAGTATGTAACACTGTCCTTATGTACCGGTAATGACGGGATGTCTGTCAGTATGTAACACTGTCCTTATGTACCGGTAATGATGGGATGTCTGTCAGTATGTAACACTGTCCTTATGTACCGGTAATGATGGGATGTCTGTCAGTATGTAACACTGTCCTTATGTACCAGTAATGATGGGACGTCTGTCAGTATGTATCACTGTCCTTATGTACCGGTAATGATGGGATGTCTGTCAGTATGTAACACTGTCCTTATGTACCGGTAATGATGGGATGTCTGTCAGTATGTAACACTGTTCTTATGTACCAGTAATGATGGGATGTCTGTCAGTATGTAATATGGTCCTTATGTACCGGTAATGATGGGACGTCTGTCAGTATGTAACACTGTCCTTATGTACCGGTAATGATGGGATGTCTGTCAGTATGTAACACTGTCCTTATGTACCGGTAATGATGGATGTCTGTCAGTATGTAACACTGTTCTTATGTACCGGTAATGATGGGATGTCTGTCATTATGTAACACTGTCCTTATGTACCGGTAATGATGAGATGTCTGTCAGTATGTAACACTGTCCTTATGTACCGGTAATGACGGGATGTCTGTCAGTATGTAACACTGTCCTTATGTACCGGTAATGATGGGATGTCTGTCAGTATGTAACACTGTCCTTATGTACCGGTAATGATGGGATGTCTGTCAGTATGTAACACTGTCCTTATGTACCGGTAATGATGGGACGTCTGTCATTATGTAACACTGTCCTTATGTACCGGTAATGATGAGATGTCTGTCAGTATGTAACACTGTCCTTATGTACCGGTAATGATGGGACGTCTGTCAGTATGTAACACTGTCCTTATGTACCGGTAATGATGGGATGTCTGTCAGTATATAACACTGTCCTTATGTACCGGTAATGATGGGATGTCTGTCAGTATGTAACACTGTCCTTATGTACCGGTAATGATGGGACGTCTGTCAGTATGTAACACTGTCCTTATGTACCGGTAATGATGGGATGTCTGTCAGTATGTAACACTGTCCTTATGTACCGGTAATGATGAGATGTCTGTCAGTATGTAACACTGTCCTTATGTACCAGTAATGATGAGATGTCTGTCAGTATGTAACACTGTCCTTATGTACCGGTAATGACGGGATGTCTGTCAGTATGTAACACTGTCCTTATGTACCGGTAATGACGGGATGTCTGTCAGTATGTAACACTGTCCTTATGTACCAGTAATGATGGGATGTCTGTCAGTATGTAACACTGTCCTTATGTACCGGTAATGACGGGATGTCTGTTAGTATGTAACACTGTCCTTATGTACCGGTAATGATGGGATGTCTGTCAGTATGTAACACTGTCCTTATGTACCAGTAATGATGGGATGTCTGTCAGTATGTGACACTGTCCTTATGTACCAGTAATGATGGGATGTCTGTCAGTATGTAACAATGTCCTTATGTACCAGTAATGATGGGATGTCTGTCAGTATGTAACACTGTCCTTATGTACCGGTAATGATGAGATGTCTGTCAGTATGTAACACTGTCCTTATGTACCGGTAATGATGGGACGTCTGTCAGTATGTAACACTGTCCTTATGTACCGGTAATGATGGGATGTCTGTCAGTATGTAACACTGTCCTTATGTACCGGTAATGACGGGATGTCTGTCAGTATGTAACACTGTCCTTATGTACCGGTAATGATGGGATGTCTGTCAGTATGTAACACTGTTCTTATGTACCAGTAATGATGGGATGTCTGTCATTATGTAACACTGTCCTTATGTACCGGTAATGATGGGATGTCTGTCAGTATGTAACACTGTCCTTATGTACCGGTAATGATGGGATGTCTGTCAGTATGTAACACTGTCCTTATGTACCGGTAATGATGGGATGTCTGTCAGTATGTAACACTGTCCTTATGTACCGGTAATGATGGGATGTCTGTCAGTATGTAACACTGTCCTTATGTACCGGTAATGATGGGATGTCTGTCAGTATGTAACACTGTCCTTATGTACCAGTAATGATGAGATGTCTGTCAGTATGTAACACTGTCCTTATGTACCGGTAATGATGAGATGTCTGTCAGTATGTAACACTGTCCTTATGTACCGGTAATGATGGGATGTCTGTCAGTATGTAACACTGTCCTTATGTACCAGTAATGATGATATGTCTGTCAGTATGTAACACTGTCCTTATGTACCGGTAATGATGGGACGTCTGTCAGTATGTAACACTGTCCTTATGTACCGGTAATGATGAGATGTCTGTCAGTATGTAACACTGTCCTTATGTACCGGTAATGACGGGATGTCTGTCAGTATGTAACACTGTCCTTATGTACCGGTAATGATGGGATGTCTGTCAGTATGTAACACTGTTCTTATGTACCAGTAATGATGGGATGTCTGTCATTATGTAACACTGTCCTTATGTACCGGTAATGATGAGATGTCTGTCAGTATGTAACACTGTCCTTATGTACCGGTAATGACGGGATGTCTGTCAGTATGTAACACTGTCCTTATGTACCGGTAATGATGGGATGTCTGTCAGTATGTAACACTGTCCTTATGTACCGGTAATGATGGGATGTCTGTCAGTATGTAACACTGTCCTTATGTACCAGTAATGATGGGACGTCTGTCAGTATGTATCACTGTCCTTATGTACCGGTAATGATGGGATGTCTGTCAGTATGTAACACTGTCCTTATGTACCGGTAATGATGGGATGTCTGTCAGTATGTAACACTGTTCTTATGTACCAGTAATGATGGGATGTCTGTCAGTATGTAATATGGTCCTTATGTACCGGTAATGATGGGACGTCTGTCAGTATGTAACACTGTCCTTATGTACCGGTAATGATGGGATGTCTGTCAGTATGTAACACTGTCCTTATGTACCGGTAATGATGGGATGTCTGTCAGTATGTAACACTGTTCTTATGTACCGGTAATGATGGGATGTCTGTCATTATGTAACACTGTCCTTATGTACCGGTAATGATGAGATGTCTGTCAGTATGTAACACTGTCCTTATGTACCGGTAATGACGGGATGTCTGTCAGTATGTAACACTGTCCTTATGTACCGGTAATGATGGGATGTCTGTCAGTATGTAACACTGTCCTTATGTACCGGTAATGATGGGATGTCTGTCAGTATGTAACACTGTCCTTATGTACCGGTAATGATGGGACGTCTGTCATTATGTAACACTGTCCTTATGTACCGGTAATGATGAGATGTCTGTCAGTATGTAACACTGTCCTTATGTACCGGTAATGATGGGACGTCTGTCAGTATGTAACACTGTCCTTATGTACCGGTAATGACGGGATGTCTGTCAGTATGTAACACTGTCCTTATGTACCGGTAATGATGGATGTCTGTCAGTATGTAACACTGTCCTTATGTACCGGTAATGACGGGATGTCTGTCAGTATGTAACACTGTCCTTATGTACCGGTAATGATGGGATGTCTGTCAGTATGTAACACTGTCCTTATGTACCGGTAATGATGGGATGTCTGTCAGTATGTAACACTGTCCTTATGTACCGGTAATGATGGGATGTCTGTCAGTATGTAACACTGTCCTTATGTACCAGTAATGATGGGATGTCTGTCAGTATGTAACACTGTCCTTATGTACCGGTAATGACGGGATGTCTGTCAGTATGTAACACTGTCCTTATGTACCGGTAATGATGGGACGTCTGTCAGTATGTAACACTGTCCTTATGTACCGGTAATGATGGGATGTCTGTCAGTATGTAACACTGTCCTTATGTACCGGTAATGATGGGATGTCTGTCAGTATGTAACACTGTCCTTATGTACCGGTAATGATGAGATGTCTGTCAGTATGTAACACTGTCCTTATGTACCGGTAATGATGGGATGTCTGTCAGTATGTAACACTGTCCTTATGTACCGGTAATGATGGGACGTCTGTCAGTATGTAACACTGTCCTTATGTACCGGTAATGATGGGACGTCTGTCAGTATGTAACACTGTCCTTATGTACCGGTAATGATGAGACGTCTGTCAGTATGTAACACTGTCCTTATGTACCGGTAATGATGGGACGTCTGTCAGTATGTAACACTGTCCTTATGTACCGGTAATGACGGGATGTCTGTCAGTATGTAACACTGTCCTTATGTACCGGTAATGATGAGATGTCTGTCAGTATGTAACACTGTCCTTATGTACCGGTAATGATGGGATGTCTGTCAGTATGTAACACTGTCCTTATGTACCGTAATGATGGGATGTCTGTCAGTATGTAACACTGTCCTTATGTACCGGTAATGATGGGACGTCTGTCAGTATGTAACAATGTCCTTATGTACCGGTAATGATGAGATGTCTGTCAGTATGTAACACTGTCCTTATGTACCGGTAATGACGGGATGTCTGTCAGTATGTAACACTGTCCTTATGTACCGGTAATGATGAGATGTCTGTCAGTATGTAACACTGTCCTTATGTACCGGTAATGACGGGATGTCTGTCAGTATGTAACACTGTCCTTATGTACCGGTAATGATGAGATGTCTGTCAGTATGTAACACTGTCCTTATGTACCAGTAATGATGGGATGTCTGTCAGTATGTAACACTGTCCTTATGTACCAGTAATGATGGGATGTCTGTCAGTATGTAACACTGTCCTTATGTACCGGTAATGACGGGATGTCTGTCAGTATGTAACACTGTCCTTATGTACCAGTAATGATGAGATGTCTGTCCTTATGTACCAGTAATGATGGGATGTCTGTCAGTATGTAACACTGTCCTTATGTACCGGTAATGATGGGACGTCTGTCAGTATGTAACACTGTCCTTATGTACCAGTAATGATGGGATGTCTGTCAGTATGTAACACTGTCCTTATGTACCGGTAATGATGGGATGTCTGTCAGTATGTATCACTGTCCTTATGTACCGGTAATGACGGGATGTCTGTCAGTATGTAACACTGTCCTTATGTACCAGTAATGATGGGATGTCTGTCAGTATGTATCACTGTCCTTATGTACCAGTAATGATGGGATGTCTGTCAGTATGTAACACTGTCCTTATGTACCGGTAATGACGGGGTGTCTGTCAGTATGTAACACTGTCCTTATGTACCGTAATGACGGGGTGTCTGTCAGTATGTAACACTGTCCTTATGTACCGGTAATGATGAGATGTCTGTCAGTATGTAACACTGTCCTTATGTACCGGTAATGATGGGATGTCTGTCAGTATGTAACACTGTCCTTATGTACCGGTAATGATGGGATGTCTGTCAGTATGTAACACTGTCCTTATGTACCAGTAATGATGGGACGTCTGTCAGTATGTAACAATGTCCTTATGTACCAGTAATGATGAGATGTCTATCAGTATGTAACAATGTCCTTATGTACCAGTAATGATGGGACGTCTGTCAGTATGTAACACTGTCCTTATGTACCAGTAATGATGGGACGTCTGTCAGTATGTAACACTGTCCTTATGTACCAGTAATGATGGGACGTCTGTCAGTATGTAACAATGTCCTTATGTACCAGTAATGATGGGATGTCTGTCAGTATGTAACACTGTCCTTATGTACCAGTAATGATGGGATGTCTGTCAGTATGTAACAATGTCCTTATGTACCGGTAATGATGGGATGTCTGTCAGTATGTAACACTGTCCTTATGTACCAGTAATGATGGGACGTCTGTCAGTATGTAACACTGTCCTTATGTACCAGTAATGATGGGACGTCTGTCAGTATGTAACACTGTCCTTATGTACCGGTAATGATGGGATGTCTGTCAGTATGTAACACTGTCCTTATGTACCAGTAATGATGGGACGTCTGTCAGTATGTAACACTGTCCTTATGTACCGGTAATGATGGGATGTCTGTCAGTATGTAACACTGTCCTTATGTACCAGTAATGATGGGACGTCTGTCAGTATGTAACAATGTCCTTATGTACCGGTAATGACGGGATGTCTGTCAGTATGTAACACTGTCCTTATGTACCGGTAATGACGGGACGTCTGTCAGTATGTAACACTGTCCTTATGTACCAGTAATGATGAGATGTCTGTCAGTATGTAACACTGTCCTTATGTACCAGTAATGATGAGATGTCTGTCAGTATGTACCACGGTCCTTATGTACCAGTAATGATGGGACGTCTGTCAGTATGTAACACTGTCCTTATGTACCGGTAATGATGAGATGTCTGTCAGTATGTAACACTGTCCTTATGTACCGGTAATGATGAGATGTCTGTCAGTATGTAACACTGTCCTTATGTACCGGTAATGATGGGACGTCTGTCAGTATGTAACACTGTCCTTATGTACCGGTAATGATGGGACGTCTGTCAGTATGTAACACTGTCCTTATGTACCGGTAATGATGGGACGTCTGTCAGTATGTAACACTGTCCTTATGTACCGGTAATGATGAGATGTCTGTCAGTATGTAACACTGTCCTTATGTACCAGTAATGATGGGACGTCTGTCAGTATGTAACACTGTCCTTATGTACCGGTAATGATGGGACGTCTGTCAGTATGTAACACTGTCCTTATGTACCGGTAATGATGGGACGTCTGTCAGTATGTAACACTGTCCTTATGTACCGGTAATGATGGGATGTCTGTCAGTATGTAACACTGTCCTTATGTACCGGTAATGATGGGATGTCTATCAGTATGTAACACTGTCCTTATGTACCGGTAATGATGAGATGTCTGTCAGTATGTAACACTGTCCTTATGTACCGGTAATGATGAGATGTCTGTCAGTATGTAACACTGTCCTTATGTACCGGTAATGATGGGACGTCTGTCAGTATGTAACACTGTCCTTATGTACCGGTAATGATGGGATGTCTGTCAGTATGTAACACTGTCCTTATGTACCGGTAATGATGGGACGTCTGTCAGTATGTAACACTGTCCTTATGTACCAGTAATGATGGGACGTCTGTCAGTATGTAACACTGTCCTTATGTACCAGTAATGATGAGATGTCTGTCAGTATGTAACACTGTCCTTATGTACCGGTAATGATGAGATGTCTGTCAGTATGTAACACTGTCCTTATGTACCGGTAATGATGGGATGTCTGTCAGTATGTAACAATGTCCTTATGTACCGGTAATGATGAAATGTCTGTCAGTATGTAACACTGTCCTTATGTACCGGTAATGATGGGATGTCTGTCAGTATGTAACACTGTCCTTATGTACCGGTAATGATGAGATGTCTGTCAGTATGTAACAATGTCCTTATGTACCGGTAATGATGAGATGTCTGTCAGTATGTAACACTGTCCTTATGTACCAGTAATGATGGGATGTCTGTCAGTATGTAACACTGTCCTTATGTACCGGTAATGATGGGATGTCTGTCAGTATGTAACACTGTCCTTATGTACCGGTAATGATGGGATGTCTGTCAGTATGTATCACTGTCCTTATGTACCGGTAATGATGAGATGTCTGTCAGTATGTAACAATGTCCTTATGTACCGGTAATGATGGGATGTCTGTCAGTATGTATCACTGTCCTTATGTACCGGTAATGATGAGATGTCTGTCAGTATGTAACACTGTCCTTATGTACCAGTAATGATGAGATGTCTGTCAGTATGTAACACTGTCCTTATGTACCGGTAATGATGAGATGTCTGTCAGTATGTAACACTGTCCTTATGTACCAGTAATGATGGGATGTCTGTCAGTATGTAACACTGTCCTTATGTACCGGTAATGATGGGATGTCTGTCAGTATGTAACACTGTCCTTATGTACCGGTAATGATGGGATGTCTGTCAGTATGTAACACTGTCCTTATGTACCAGTAATGATGGGATGTCTGTCAGTATGTAACACTGTCCTTATGTACCGGTAATGATGGGATGTCTGTCAGTATGTAACACTGTCCTTATGTACCAGTAATGATGAGATGTCTGTCAGTATGTAACACTGTCCTTATGTACCGGTAATGATGATATGTCTGTCAGTATGTAACACTGTCCTTATGTACCAGTAATGATGATATGTCTGTCAGTATGTAACACTATCCTTATGTATCGGTAATGATGGGATGTCTGTCAGTATGTAACACTGTCCTTATGTACCAGTAATGACGAGATGTCTGTCAGTATGTAACACTGTCCTTATGTACCAGTAATGATGAGATGTCTGTCAGTATGTAACACTGTCCTTATGTACCAGTAATGATGGGATGTCTGTCAGTATGTAACACTGTCCTTATGTACCGATAATGATGAGATGTCTGTCAGTATGTAACACTGTCCTTATGTACCGGTAATGATGAGATGTCTGTCAGTATGTAACACTGTCCTTATGTACCAGTAATGATGAGATGTCTGTCAGTATGTAACACTGTCCTTATGTACCGGTAATGATGGGATGTCTATCAGTATGTAACACTGTCCTTATGTACCGGTAATGATGAGATGTCTGTCAGTATGTAACACTGTCCTTATGTACCAGTAATGACGGGATATCTGTCAGTATGTAACACTGTCCTTATGTACCGGTAATGATGAGATGTCTGTCAGTATGTAACACTGTCCTTATGTACCAGTAATGACGGGATATCTGTCAGTATGTAACACTGTCCTTATGTACCGGTAATGATGGGACGTCTGTCAGTATGTAACACTGTCCTTATGTACCGGTAATGATGGGATGTCTGTCAGTATGTAACACTGTCCTTATGTACCGGTAATGATGGGATGTCTGTCAGTATGTAACACTGTCCTTATGTACCGGTAATGACGGGATGTCTGTCAGTATGTAACACTGTCCTTATGTACCAGTAATGATGGATGTCTGTCAGTATGTAACACGGTCCTTATGTACCAGTAATGATGGGATGTCTGTCAGTATGTAACACTGTCCTTATGTACCGTAATGACGGGATGTCTGTCAGTATGTAACACTGTCCTTATGTACCGGTAATGATGGGATGTCTGTCAGTATGTAACACTGTCCTTATGTACCGTAATGACGGGATGTCTGTCAGTATGTAACACTGTCCTTATGTACCAGTAATGATGGGATGTCTGTCAGTATGTAACACTGTCCTTATGTACCGGTAATGATGAGATGTCTGTCAGTATGTAACACTGTCCTTATGTACCAGTAATGATGAGATGTCTGTCAGTATGTAACACTGTCCTTATGTACCGGTAATGATGGGATGTCTGTCAGTATGTAACACTGTCCTTATGTACCAGTAATGATGAGATGTCTGTCAGTATGTAACACTGTCCTTATGTACCGGTAATGATGAGATGTCTGTCAGTATGTAACACTGTCCTTATGTACCGGTAATGATGAGATGTCTGTCAGTATGTAACAATGTCCTTATGTACCGGTAATGACGGGATGTCTGTCAGTATGTAACACTGTCCTTATGTACCAGTAATGATGGATGTCTGTCAGTATGTAACACGGTCCTTATGTACCAGTAATGATGGGATGTCTGTCAGTATGTAACACTGTCCTTATGTACCGTAATGACGGGATGTCTGTCAGTATGTAACACTGTCCTTATGTACCGGTAATGATGGGATGTCTGTCAGTATGTAACACTGTCCTTATGTACCGGTAATGACGGGATGTCTGTCAGTATGTAACACAGTCCTTATGTACCGGTAATGATGGGATGTCTGTCAGTATGTAACACTGTCCTTATGTACCGGTAATGACGGGATGTCTTTCTGTATGTAACACTGTCCTTATGTACCGGTAATGATGGGACGTCTGTGAGTATGTAACACTGCCTTATGTACCGGTAATGATGGGATGTCTGTCAGTATGTAACACTGTCCTTATGTACCGGTAATGATGGGACGTCTGTCAGTATGTAACACGGTCCTTATGTACCGGTAATGACAAGATGTCTGTCAGTATGTAACACGGTCCTTATGTACCGGTAATGACGGGATGTCTGTCAGTATGTAACACTGTCCTTATGTACCGGTAATGATGGGATGTCTGTCAGTATGTAACACGGTCCTTATGTACCGGTAATGACGGGATGTCTGTCATTATGTAACACTGTCCTTATGTACCAGTAATGACGGGATGTCTGTCAGTATGTAACACTGTCCTTATGTACCGGTAATGATGGGATGTCTGTCAGTATGTAACACTGTCCTTATGTACCGGTAATGATGGGATGTCTGTCAGTATGTAACACTGTCCTTATGTACCAGTAATGATGGGATGTCTGTCAGTATGTAACACTGTCCTTATGTACCGGTAATGATGGGACGTCTGTCAGTATGTAACACTGTCCTTATGTACCAGTAATGATGGGATGTCTGTCAGTATGTAACACTGTCCTTATGTACCGGTAATGACGGGATGTCTGTCAGTATGTAACACTGTCCTTATGTACCAGTAATGATGGGACGTCTGTCAGTATGTAACACTGTCCTTATGTACCAGTAATGATGGGATGTCTGTCAGTATGTAACACTGTCCTTATGTACCAGTAATGACGGGATGTCTGTCAGTATGTAACACTGTCCTTATGTACCGGTAATGATGGGACGTCTGTCAGTATGTAACACTGTCCTTATGTACCGGTAATGATGGGATGTCTGTCAGTATGTAACACTGTCCTTATGTACCGGTAATGACGGGATGTCTGTCAGTATGTAACACTGTCCTTATGTACCGGTAATGATGGGATGTCTGTCAGTATGTAACACAGTCCTTATGTACCAGTAATGATGGGATGTCTGTCAGTATGTAACACTGTCCTTATGTACCGGTAATGATGGGATGTCTGTCAGTATGTAAAACTGTCCTTATGTACCGGTAATGATGGGACGTCTGTCAGTATGTAACACTGTCCTTATGTACCGGTAATGACGGGATGTCTGTCAGTATGTAACACTGTCCTTATGTACCGGTAATGATGGGACGTCTGTCAGTATGTAACACTGTCCTTATGTACCGGTAATGATGGGATGTCTGTCAGTATGTAACACTGTCCTTATGTACCAGTAATGATGGGATGTCTGTCAGTATGTAACACGGTCCTTATGTACCGGTAATGATGGGATGTCTGTCAGTATGTAACACTGTCCTTATGTACCAGTAATGATGAGATGTCTGTCAGTATGTAACACTGTCCTTATGTACCGGTAATGATGAGATGTCTGTCAGTATGTAACACTGTCCTTATGTACCAGTAATGATGGGATGTCTGTCAGTATGTAACACGGTCCTTATGTACCGGTAATGATGGGATGTCTGTCAGTATGTAACACTGTCCTTATGTACCGGTAATGATGGGACGTCTGTGAGTATGTAACACTGTCCTTATGTACCGGTAATGATGGGATGTCTGTCAGTATGTAACACTGTCCTTATGTACCAGTAATGACGAGATGTCTGTCAGTATGTAACACTGTCCTTATGTACCAGTAATGATGAGATGTCTGTCAGTATGTAACATGGTCCTTATGTACCGGTAATGATGAGATGTCTGTCAGTATGTAACACTGTCCTTATGTACCTGTAATGATGAGATGTCTGTCAGTATGTAACACTGTCCTTATGTACCGGTAATGATGGGATGTCTGTCAGTATGTAACACTGTCCTTATGTACCGGTAATGATGGGACGTCTGTCAGTATGTAACACTGTCCTTATGTACCAGTAATGATGAGATGTCTGTCAGTATGTAACACTGTCCTTATGTACCGGTAATGATGATATGTCTGTCAGTATGTAACACTGTCCTTATGTACCAGTAATGACGAGATGTCTGTCAGTATGTAACACTGTCCTTATGTACCAGTAATGATGGGATGTCTGTCAGTATGTAACACGGTCCTTATGTACCGGTAATGATGAGATGTCTGTCAGTATGTAACACTGTCCTTATGTACCGGTAATGATGAGATGTCTGTCAGTATGTAACACTGTCCTTATGTACCGGTAATGATGGGATGTCTGTCAGTATGTAACACTGTCCTTATGTACCGGTAATGATGGGACGTCTGTCAGTATGTAACACTGTCCTTATGTACCGGTAATGATGATATGTCTGTCAGTATGTAACACTGTACTTATGTACCAGTAATGACGAGATGTCTGTCAGTATGTAACACTGTCCTTATGTACCAGTAATGATGGGATGTCTGTCAGTATGTAACACTGTCCTTATGTACCGGTAATGATGGGATGTCTGTCAGTATGTAACACTGTCCTTATGTACCGGTAATGATGAGATGTCTGTCAGTATGTAACACTGTCCTTATGTACCAGTAATGATGGGATGTCTGTCAGTATGTAACACTGTCCTTATGTACCGGTAATGATGGGATGTCTGTCAGTATGTAACACTGTCCTTATGTACCGGTAATGATGGGATGTCTGTCAGTATGTAACACTGTCCTTATGTACCGGTAATGATGGGATGTCTGTCAGTATGTAACACTGTCCTTATGTACCGGTAATGATGAGATGTCTGTCAGTATGTAACACTGTCCTTATGTACCAGTAATGATGGGATGTCTGTCAGTATGTAACACTGTCCTTATGTACCGGTAATGATGGGATGTCTGTCAGTATGTAACACTGTCCTTATGTACCGGTAATGATGGGATGTCTGTCAGTATGTAACACTGTCCTTATGTACCGGTAATGATGGGACGTCTGTGAGTATGTAACACTGTCCTTATGTACCAGTAATGATGGGATGTCTGTCAGTATGTAACACTGTCCTTATGTACCAGTAATGATGAGATGTCTGTCAGTATGTAACACTGTCCTTATGTACCGGTAATGATGAGATGTCTGTCAGTATGTAACACTGTCCTTATGTACCGGTAATGATGAGATGTCTGTCAGTATGTAACACTGTCCTTATGTACCAGTAATGATGAGATGTCTGTCAGTATGTAACACTGTCCTTATGTACCGGTAATGATGGGACGTCTGTCAGTATGTAACACTGTCCTTATGTACCAGTAATGATGGGATGTCTGTCAGTATGTAACAATGTCCTTATGTACCGGTAATGATGAGATGTCTGTCAGTATGTAACATTGTCCTTATGTACCGGTAATGATGAGATGTCTGTCAGTATGTAACACTGTCCTTATGTACCGGTAATGATGGGATGTCTGTCAGTATGTAACACTGTCCTTATGTACCGGTAATGATGGGATGTCTGTCAGTATGTATCACTGTTCTTATGTACCAGTAATGATGGGACGTCTGTCAGTATGTAACACTGTCCTTATGTACCGGTAATGATGAGATGTCTGTCAGTATGTAACACTGTCCTTATGTACCGGTAATGATGAGATGTCTGTCAGTATGTAACACTGTCCTTATGTACCGGTAATGATGGGATGTCTGTCAGTATGTAACACTGTCCTTATGTACCAGTAATGATGAGATGTCTGTCAGTATGTAACACTGTCCTTATGTACCGGTAATGATGGGACGTCTGTCAGTATGTAACACTGTCCTTATGTACCAGTAATGATGGGATGTCTGTCAGTATGTAACACTGTCCTTATGTACCGGTAATGACGGGATGTCTGTCAGTATGTAACACTGTCCTTATGTACCAGTAATGATGGGATGTCTGTCAGTATGTAACACTGTCCTTATGTACCGGTAATGATGGGACGTCTGTCAGTATGTAACACTGTCCTTATGTACCGGTAATGATGGGACGTCTGTCAGTATGTAACACTGTCCTTATGTACCAGTAATGATGGGACGTCTGTCAGTATGTAACACTGTCCTTATGTACCAGTAATGATGGGATGTCTGTCAGTATGTAACACTGTCCTTATGTACCAGTAATGACGGGATGTCTGTCAGTATGTAACACTGTCCTTATGTACCGGTAATGATGGGACGTCTGTCAGTATGTAACACTGTCCTTATGTACCGGTAATGATGGGATGTCTGTCAGTATGTAACACTGTACTTATGTACCAGTAATGATGGGATGTCTGTCAGTATGTAACACTATCCTTATGTACCAGTAATGACGGGATGTCTGTCAGTATGTAACACTGTCCTTATGTACCGGTAATGATGGGACGTCTGTCAGTATGTAACACTGTCCTTATGTACCGGTAATGATGGGATGTCTGTCAGTATGTAACACTGTCCTTATGTACCGGTAATGACGGGATGTCTGTCAGTATGTAACACTGTCCTTATGTACCGGTAATGATGAGATGTCTGTCAGTATGTAACACTGTCCTTATGTACCGGTAATGATGAGATGTCTGTCAGTATGTAACACTGTCCTTATGTACCGGTAATGATGGGATGTCTGTCAGTATGTAACACTGTCCTTATGTACCGGTAATGATGGGACGTCTGTCAGTATGTAACACTGTCCTTATGTACCGGTAATGATGGGACGTCTGTGAGTATGTAACACTGTCCTTATGTACCGGTAATGATGGGATGTCTGTCAGTATGTAACACTGTCCTTATGTACCGGTAATGACGGGATGTCTTTCTGTATGTAACACTGTCCTTATGTACCGGTAATGATGGGACGTCTGTGAGTATGTAACACTGCCTTATGTACCGGTAATGATGGGATGTCTGTCAGTATGTAACACTGTCCTTATGTACCGGTAATGATGGGACGTCTGTCAGTATGTAACACGGTCCTTATGTACCGGTAATGACAAGATGTCTGTCAGTATGTAACACGGTCCTTATGTACCGGTAATGACGGGATGTCTGTCAGTATGTAACACTGTCCTTATGTACCGGTAATGATGGGATGTCTGTCAGTATGTAACACGGTCCTTATGTACCGGTAATGACGGGATGTCTGTCATTATGTAACACTGTCCTTATGTACCAGTAATGACGGGATGTCTGTCAGTATGTAACACTGTCCTTATGTACCGGTAATGATGGGATGTCTGTCAGTATGTAACACTGTCCTTATGTACCGGTAATGATGGGATGTCTGTCAGTATGTAACACTGTCCTTATGTACCAGTAATGATGGGATGTCTGTCAGTATGTAACACTGTCCTTATGTACCGGTAATGATGGGACGTCTGTCAGTATGTAACACTGTCCTTATGTACCAGTAATGATGGGATGTCTGTCAGTATGTAACACTGTCCTTATGTACCGGTAATGATGGGATGTCTGTCAGTATGTAACACTGTCCTTATGTACCAGTAATGACGAGATGTCTGTCAGTATGTAACATGGTCCTTATGTACCGGTAATGATGAGATGTCTGTCAGTATGTAACACTGTCCTTATGTACCTGTAATGATGAGATGTCTGTCAGTATGTAACACTGTCCTTATGTACCGGTAATGATGGGACGTCTGTCAGTATGTATCACTGTCCTTATGTACCAGTAATGATGAGATGTCTGTCAGTATGTAACACTGTCCTTATGTACCAGTAATGATGAGATGTCTGTCAGTATGTAACATGGTCCTTATGTACCGGTAATGATGAGATGTCTGTCAGTATGTAACACTGTCCTTATGTACCTGTAATGATGAGATGTCTGTCAGTATGTAACACTGTCCTTATGTACCGGTAATGATGGGATGTCTGTCAGTATGTAACACTGTCCTTATGTACCAGTAATGATGAGATGTCTGTCAGTATGTAACACTGTCCTTATGTACCGGTAATGATGGGATGTCTGTCAGTATGTAACACTGTCCTTATGTACCAGTAATGATGAGATGTCTGTCAGTATGTAACACTGTCCTTATGTACCGGTAATGATGGGACGTCTGTCAGTATGTAACACTGTCCTTATGTACCGGTAATGATGATATGTCTGTCAGTATGTAACACTGTCCTTATGTACCAGTAATGACGAGATGTCTGTCAGTATGTAACACTGTCCTTATGTACCAGTAATGATGGGATGTCTGTCAGTATGTAACACTGTCCTTATGTACCGGTAATGATGGGATGTCTGTCAGTATGTAACACTGTCCTTATGTACCGGTAATGATGGGACGTCTGTCAGTATGTAACACTGTCCTTATGTACCGGTAATGATGATATGTCTGTCAGTATGTAACACTGTCCTTATGTACCAGTAATGACGAGATGTCTGTCAGTATGTAACACTGTCCTTATGTACCGGTAATGATGGGATGTCTGTCAGTATGTAACACTGTCCTTATGTACCGGTAATGATGGGATGTCTGTCAGTATGTAACACTGTCCTTATGTACCGGTAATGATGGGATGTCTGTCAGTATGTAACACTGTCCTTATGTACCGGTAATGATGGGACGTCTGTCAGTATGTAACACTGTCCTTATGTACCGGTAATGATGATATGTCTGTCAGTATGTAACACTGTCCTTATGTACCAGTAATGACGAGATGTCTGTCAGTATGTAACACTGTCCTTATGTACCAGTAATGATGGGATGTCTGTCAGTATGTAACACGGTCCTTATGTACCGGTAATGATGAGATGTCTGTCAGTATGTAACACTGTCCTTATGTACCGGTAATGACGGGATGTCTGTCAGTATGTAACACTGTCCTTATGTACCAGTAATGATGGGATGTCTGTCAGTATGTAACACTGTCCTTATGTACCGGTAATGATGGGACGTCTGTGAGTATGTAACACTGTCCTTATGTACCGGTAATGATGGGACGTCTGTCAGTATGTAACACTGTCCTTATGTACCAGTAATGATGGGATGTCTGTCAGTATGTAACACTGTCCTTATGTACCGGTAATGATGGGATATCTGTCAGTATGTAACACTGTCCTTATGTACCGGTAATGATGAGATGTCTGTCAGTATGTAACACTGTCCTTATGTACCAGTAATGATGAGATGTCTGTCAGTATGTAACACTGTCCTTATGTACCGGTAATGATGGGATGTCTATCAGTATGTAACACTGTCCTTATGTACCGGTAATGATGAGATGTCTGTCAGTATGTAACACTGTCCTTATGTACCAGTAATGACGGGATGTCTGTCAGTATGTAACACTGTCCTTATGTACCAGTAATGATGGGACGTCTGTCAGTATGTAACACTGTCCTTATGTACCGGTAATGATGGGATGTCTGTCAGTATGTAACACTGTCCTTATGTACCGGTAATGATGAGATGTCTGTCAGTATGTAACACTGTCCTTATGTACCGGTAATGATGGGACATCTGTCAGTATGTAACACGGTCCTTATGTACCGGTAATGATGAGATGTCTGTCAGTATGTAACACAGTCCTTATGTACCAGTAATGATGGGATGTCTGTCAGTATGTAACACTGTCCTTATGTACCGGTAATGATGGGATGTCTGTCAGTATGTAACACTGTCCTTATGTACCGGTAATGATGAGATGTCTGTCAGTATGTAACACTGTCCTTATGTACCGGTAATGATGGGATGTCTGTCAGTATGTAACACTGTCCTTATGTACCGGTAATGATGGGACGTCTGTCAGTATGTAACACTGTCCTTATGTACCGGTAATGATGGGATGTCTGTCAGTATGTATCACTGTCCTTATGTACCGGTAATGATGGGACGTATGTCAGTATGTAACACTGTCCTTATGTACCGGTAATGATGGGATGTCTGTCAGTATGTATCACTGTCCTTATGTACCGGTAATGATGAGATGTCTGTCAGTATGTAACACTGTCCTTATGTACCGGTAATGATGAGATGTCTGTCAGTATGTAACACTGTCCTTATGTACCGGTAATGATGGGATGTCTGTCAGTATGTAACACTGTCCTTATGTACCAGTAATGATGAGATGTCTGTCAGTATGTAACACTGTCCTTATGTACCAGTAATGATGGGATGTCTGTCAGTATGTAACACTGTCCTTATGTACCGGTAATGATGAGATGTCTGTCAGTATGTAACACTGTCCTTATGTACCGGTAATGATGGGACGTCTGTCAGTATGTAACACTGTCCTTATGTACCGGTAATGATGGGATGTCTGTCAGTATGTAACACTGTCCTTATGTACCAGTAATGATGAGATGTCTGTCAGTATGTAACACTGTCCTTATGTACCGGTAATGATGGGATATCTGTCAGTATGTAACACTGTCCTTATGTACCGGTAATGATGAGATGTCTGTCAGTATGTAACACTGTCCTTATGTACCGGTAATGATGAGATGTCTGTCAGTATGTAACACTGTCCTTATGTACCGGTAATGATGGGATGTCTGTCAGTATGTAACACTGTCCTTATGTACCAGTAATGATGAGATGTCTGTCAGTATGTAACACTGTCCTTATGTACCGGTAATGATGGGATGTCTGTCAGTATGTATCACTGTCCTTATGTACCGGTAATGATGAGATGTCTGTCAGCATGTAACACTGTCCTTATGTACCGGTAATGATGGGATGTCTGTCAGTATGTAACACTGTCCTTATGTACCAGTAATGATGGGATGTCTGTCAGTATGTAACACTGTCCTTATGTACCGGTAATGATGAGATGTCTGTCAGTATGTAACACTGTCCTTATGTACCGGTAATGATGGGATATCTGTCAGTATGTAACACTGTCCTTATGTACCGGTAATGATGAGATGTCTGTCAGTATGTAACACTGTCCTTATGTACCGGTAATGATGAGATGTCTGTCAGTATGTAACACTGTCCTTATGTACCGGTAATGATGGGATGTCTGTCAGTATGTAACACTGTCCTTATGTACCGGTAATGACGGGATGTCTGTCAGTATGTAACACGGTCCTTATGTACCAGTAATGATGAGACGTCTGTCAGTATGTAACACTGTCCTTATGTACCAGTAATGATGAGATGTCTGTCAGTATGTAACACTGTCCTTATGTACCGGTAATGATGGGATGTCTGTCAGTATGTAACACTGTCCTTATGTACCGGTAATGATGAGATGTCTGTCAGTATGTAACACTGTCCTTATGTACCGGTAATGATGAGATATCTGTCAGTATGTAACACTGTCCTTATGTACCGGTAATGATGAGATATCTGTCAGTATGTAACACTGTCCTTATGTACCAGTAATGATGGGATGTCTGTCAGTATGTAACACTGTCCTTATGTACCGGTAATGATGAGATGTCTGTCAGTATGTAACACTGTCCTTATGTACCAGTAATGATGGGACGTCTGTCAGTATGTAACACTGTCCTTATGTACCGGTAATGATGGGACGTCTGTCAGTATGTAACACTGTCCTTATGTACCGGTAATGATGGGATGTCTGTCAGTATGTAACACTGTCCTTATGTACCAGTAATGACGGGATGTCTGTCAGTATGTAACACTGTCCTTATGTACCGGTAATGATGAGATGTCTGTCAGTATGTAACACTGTCCTTATGTACCGGTAATCATGGGATGTCTGTCAGTATGTAACACTGTCCTTATGTACCAGTAATGACGGGATGTCTGTCAGTATGTAACACAGTCCTTATGTACCGGTAATGATGGGATGTCTGTCAGTATGTAACACTGTCCTTATGTACCGGTAATGACGAGATGTCTGTCAGTATGTAACACTGTCCTTATGTACCGGTAATGATGGGATGTCTGTCATTATGTAACACTGTCCTTATGTACCGGTAATGATGAGATGTCTGTCAGTATGTAACACTGTCCTTATGTACCGGTAATGATGAGATGTCTGTCAGTATGTAACACTGTCCTTATGTACCGGTAATGATGGGATGTCTGTCAGTCTGTAACACTGTCCTTATGTACCGGTAATGATGGGATGTCTGTCAGTATGTAACACTGTCCTTATGTACCGGTAATGATGGGATGTCTGTCAGTATGTAACACTGTCCTTATGTACCGGTAATGATGGGATGTCTGTCAGTATGTAACACTGTCCTTATGTACCGGTAATGATGGGATGTCTGTCAGTCTGTAACACTGTCCTTATGTACCGGTAATGATGGGATGTCTGTCAGTATGTATCACTGTCCTTATGTACCGGTAATGATGAGATGTCTGTCAGTATGTAACACTGTCCTTATGTACCGGTAATGATGAGATGTCTGTCAGTATGTAACACTGTCCTTATGTACCAGTAATGATGGGACGTCTGTCAGTATGTAACACTGTCCTTATGTACCAGTAATGACGAGATGTCTGTCAGTATGTAACACTGTCCTTATGTACCAGTAATGATGGGATGTCTGTCAGTATGTAACACTGTCCTTATGTACCGGTAATGATGAGATGTCTGTCAGTATGTAACACTGTCCTTATGTACCGGTAATGATGGGATGTCAGTCTGTAACACTGTCCTTATGTACCAGTAATGATGGGATGTCTGTCAGTATGTAACACTGTCCTTATGTACCGGTAATGATCAGATGTCTGTCAGTATGTAACACTGTCCTTATGTACCGGTAATGATCAGATGTCTGTCAGTATGTAACACTGTCCTTATGTACCGGTAATGACGGGATGTCTGTCAGTATGTATCACTGTCCTTATGTACCGGCAATGACGGGATATCTGTCAGTATGTAACAATGTCCTTATGTACCGGTAATGATGGGACGTCTGTCAGTATGTAACACTGTACTTATGTACCGGTAATGATGGGATGTCTGTCAGTATGTAACACTGTCCTTATGTACCGGTATTGATGGGATGTCTGTCAGTCTGTAACACTGTACTTATGTACCGGTAATGATGGGATGTCTATCTGTAGCACTGTCCTTATGTACCGGTAATGATGGGATGTCTATCTGTAGAACGGTGTCACGGTTTTAATGAACGATCAGACAGTTTTGGTTAAGGTGAAAAAATGCACCTTTATTAAATAAATAATAAAGAGCAGAAATTCCCTTCACAGGTCCAGACCCAGACAGAGGATAAGCTCTTCTGGATCTGACACAGGTCAGGGTACAACATAGACAGGTATGTACAGTAATGCAGAGTGTAGAACTGGAACAGGAACTGGAACAAGACCTCAGCAGTACCGGTTAGGAGGTGTCCTAAGTGAGGTAAGTACTGCAGGGCAGAAATCCCCAATGGAACAGGGAGATAGTTGAGACTACCGGACTTGCCCAGAAAACCAGGTATAGGCAGCCCACGTGACGGCTCAGATACACTTACTCTGAGGTTATGCCCGGAGGCAACCGGAATAGGCACATGCTGTATAGTAGCGCCACCGGAGGCAATCGTAATGGACAGATCGAACAGCGCAACCGGAGGCAACCGTAATGACAGGTTGAGTATAGCGCAACCGGAGGGAATCGTAAGGCACAGGCAGTACAGCAGTGCAACCGGAGGCAACAGGAAGTTGCCGGAGCTAGTAGCGCAACCGGAGATAATCGTATGGCACAGGCTGTATGGTAGCGCAAACAGAGGCAACAGTGAGGAACAGGCTGAAAGGTGGTACAACCAGAGATAACCGCTAAGGCACAGGCTGTATAGTAGAGCACCTGGAGGCAACGGGAAGGTGCAGGCTGAAAGGTAGTGCAACCACAAGCGACCGCTAAGGCACAGGCTGTATGGAGAGCAACCGGGCAACCGTAGAGCAAATGGCTATAGGACACAAGACCGGAGACAACAGGGACACTAGCGGTAAAGCTAATGCTAGGAGAGTAGCCAATGCAGAAACGGTACCTAGAGAGCGGAGGTCAGCCACGGCCTGGATCAGTACACAGAGAGTGGAGGTCAGCCAAAGCCTGGATCGGTACACAGAGAGCGGTAGTCAGCCAAAGCCTGGATCGGTACACAGAGAGCGGTAGTCAGCCAAAGCCTGGATCGGTACACAGAGAGTGATAGTAGCCAAAGCCTGGATCAGTGCACAGAGAGCGGTAGTCAGCCAAAGCCTGGATTGGTACACAGAAAGCGGTAGTCAGCCACAGCCTGGATCGGTACACAGCGAGCAGTAGTCAAGGAATCGGTCATGGGATTGTAGTCAGGCAACCCGTGTCGTAAATAAATTGGGCAGCAAAGACAGGAGCAAGGTCAGACGAAACCGGATCATACACGGAACAGGAACACAGCAACAACCGTCTGGTCAGGAACAAAACGAAAGGGCACCGGTATGGTGACAGGAGGGCGTATATAAAGGTAAGCCCTGGGAGGGGTTAACAACCCAGAACCAATAAGAAGCAGCCAAGGCAAACCCGGAAGTAAGAATGATACACGGTCCTTATGTACCGGTAATGATGGGATGTCTGTCTGTAATACGGTCCTTATGTACCCCTGTGTGTTAGTGAGAGATCTGTAGTGGGGGGCCCCTCTCTCAATAAGGGGTCCGTTTTTAGGGGTTTCTCTTAGTGAAGAATGTATATTGGGGTTGCCCTCTCTTAATCATGAGTCAGTAATGGGGGGGGTCTCTCTTTTAGTGAGGTGTCTATTTTTGGGAGCCACTCTTTCAGTCAGGGGTCAGTAATGGGGGAACCCCTCTCTTAGTGAGGGATCTATATTGAGGAGCCCCTCTCTAAGTCAAGGGTCAGTAATGGGGGATCACCTCTCTCAGTCAGGGGTCAGTAATGTGGGATCCCCTCTCTCAGTCAGGGGTCAGTAATGGGAAAAGCCCCTCTCTCAGTCAGGGGTCAGTAATGGGGGATCACCTCTCTCAGTCAGGGGTCAGTAATGGGGGATCACCTCTCTCAGTCAGAGGTCAGTAATGGGGGGGCCCTGTCTCAGTCAGGGGACAGTAATGGGGGGATCCCCTCTCTCAGTCAGGGGTCAGTAATGGGAAAAGCCCCTCTCTCAGTCAGGGGTCAGTAATGGGGGGAGCCCCTCACTCAGTCAGGGGTCAGTAATGGGGGGATCCCCTCTCTCAGTCAGGAGACAGTAATGGGGGATCCCCTCTCTCAGTCAGGGGACAGTAATGGGGGAGCCCCTCTCTCAGTCAGGGGTCAGTAATGGGGGGATCCCCTCTCTCAGTCAGGGGTCAGTAATGGGGGGAGCCCCTCACTCAGTCAGGGGTCAGTAATGGGGGGAGCCCCTCACTCAGTCAGGGGTCAGTAATGGGGGGAGCCCCTCTCTCAGTAAGGGGTTAGTAATGGGGGATCCCCTCTCTCAGTCAGGAGACAGTAATGGGGGGACCACCTCTCTCAGTCAGGGGTCAGTAATGGGGGGAGCCCCTCTCTCAGTCAGGGGTCAGTAATGGGAAAAGCCCCTCTCTCAGTCAGAGGTCAGTAATGGGGGGAGCCCCTCACTCAGTCAGGGGTCAGTAATGGGGGGACCCCCTCTCTCAGTAAGGGGTTAGTAATGGGGGATCCCCTCTCTCAGTCAGGAGACAGTAATGGGGGGACCACCTCTCTCAGTCAGGGGTCAGTAATGGGGGGAGCCCCTCAGTCAGGGGTCAGTAATGGGGGGACCCCCTCTCTCAGTCAGGGGACAGTAATGGGGGAGCCCCTCTCTCAGTCAGGGGACAGTAATGGGGGGAGCCCCTCTCTCAGTCAGGGGTCAGTAATGGGGAGACCCCCTCTCTCAGTCAGTGGTCAGTAATGGGGGCTCCCCTCTTTCAGTCAGTGGTCAGTAATGGGGGGCTCCCCTCTTTCAGTCAGGGGTCAGTAATGGGGAGACCCCCTCTCTCAGTCAGTGGTCAGTAATGGGGGCTTCCCTCTCTCAGTCAGGGGTCAGTAATGGGGGGCTCCCCTCTCTCAGTCAGGGGACAGTAATGGGGGGATCCCCTCTCTCAGTCAGGGGTCAGTAATGGGGGAGCCCCTCTCTCAGTCAGGGGACAGTAATGGGGGGAGCCCCTCTCTCAGTCAGGGGTCAGTAATGGGGGCTTCCCTCTCTCAATCAGGGGACAGTAATGGGGGGCTCCCCTCTCTCAGTCAGTGGTCAGTAATGGGGGGAGCCCCTCTCTCAGTCAGGGGTCAGTAATGGGGGAATCCCCTCTCTCAGTCAGGGGACAGTAATGGGGGGATCCCCTCTCTCAGTCAGGGGTCAGTAATGGGGGAGCCCCTCTCTCAGTCAGGGGACAGTAATGGGGGGAGCCCCTCTCTCAGTCAGGGGTCAGTAATGGGGGGAGCCCCTCTCTCAGTCAGGGGTCAGTAATGGGGGGAGCCTCTCTCTCATTCAGGGGTCAGTAATGAGGGATCCCCTCTCTGTCAGGGGTCAGTAATGGGGGGATCCCCTCTCTCAATCAGGGGACAGTAATGGGGGGATACCCTCTCTCAGTCAGGGGACAGTAATGGGGATCCCCTCTCTCAATCAGGGGACAGTAATGGGGGGAGCCCCTCTCTCAGTCAGGGGTCAGTAATGGGGGGAGCCCCTCTCTCAGTCAGGGGTCAGTAATGGGGGGATCCCCTCTCTAAGTCAGTAATGGGGGGAGCCCCTCTCTCAGTCAGAGGACAGTAATGAGGGGAGCCCCTCTCTCAGTCAGGGGACAGTAATGAGGGGAGCCCCTCTCTCAGTCAGGGGACAGTAATGAGGGGAGCCCCTCTCTCAGTCAGGGGACAGTAATGAGGGGAGCCCCTCTCTCAGTCAGGGGTCAGTAATGGGGGATCCCCTCTCTCAGTCAGGGGTCAGTAATGGGGGGAGCCCCTCTCTCAGTCAGAGGACAGTAATGAGGGGAGCCCCTCTCTCAGTCAGGGGTCAGTAATGGGGGGAGCCCCTCTGTCAGTCAGGGGTCAGTAATGGGGGGAGCCCCTCTCTCAGTCAGGGGTCAGTAATGAGGGGAGCCCCTGTCTCAGTCAGGGGTCAGTAATGGGGGATCCCCTCTCTCAGTCAGGGGTTAGTAATGAGGGGAGCCCCTCTCTCAGTCAGGGGTCAGTAATGAGGGGAGCCCCTCTCTCAGTCAGGGGTCAGTAATGGGGGGAGCCCCTCTCTCAGTCAGTGGTCAGTAATGGGGGCTCCCCTCTCTCAGTCAGGGGTCAGTAATGGGGGGAGCCCCTCTCTCAGTCAGGGGTCAGTAATGGGGGATCCCCTCTCTCAGTCAGGGGTCAGTAATGGGGGATCCCCTCTCTCAGTCAGTGGTCAGTAACGGGGGGACCCCCTCTCTCAGTCAGGGGACAGTAATGGGGGGAGCCCCTCTCTCAGTCAGAGGACAGTAATGGGGGGAGCCCCTCTCTCAGTCAGGGGTCAGTAACGGGGATCCCCTCTCTCAGTCAGGGGACAGTAATGGGGGAGCCCCTCTCTCAATCAGGGGTCAGTAATGGGGGGATCCCCTCTCTCAGTCAGTGGTCAGTAACGGGGGCTCCCCTCTCTCAGTCAGGGGTCAGTAACGGGGATCCCCTCTCTCAGTCAGGGGTCAGTAATGGGGGAGCCCCTCTCTCAATCAGGGGTCAGTAACAGGGATCCCCTCTCTCAGTCAGGGGTCAGTAATGGGGGGAGCCCCTCTCTCAGTCAGGGGACAGTAATGGGGGGAGCCCCTCTCTCAGTCAGGGGTCAGTAATGGGGGGAGCCCCTCTCTCAGTCAGGGGTCAGTAATGTGGGATCCCCTCTCTCAGTCACTGGTCAGTAATGGGGATCCCCTCTCTCAGTCAGGGGTCAGTAATGGGGGATCCCCTCTCTCAGTCAGGGGTCAGTAATGGGGGGATCCCCTCTTTCAGTCACTGGTCAGTAATGGGGATCCCCTCTCTCAGTCAGGGGTCAGTAATGGGGGATCCCCTCTCTCAGTCAGGGGTCAGTAATGGGGGGAGCCCCTCTCTCAGTCAGGGGTCAGTAATGGGGATCCCCTCTCAGTCAGGGGTCAGTAATGGGGGGAGCCCCTCACTCAGTCAGGGATCAGTAATGGGGGGAGCCCCTCTCTCAGTCAGGGGTCAGTAATGGGGGGAGCCCCTCTCTCAGTCAGTAGACAGTAATGGGGGGAGCCCCTCTCTCAGTCAGGGGTCAGTAATGGGGGGAGCCCCTCTCTCAGTCAGGGGTCAGTAATGGGGGATCCCCTCTCTCAGTCAGGGGTCAGTAATGGGGGGAACCCCTCTCTCAGTCAGGGGTCAGTAATGGGGGATCCCCTCTCTCAGTCAGGGGTCAGTAATGGGGGGAGCCCCTCACTCAGTCAGGGATCAGTAATGGGGGGAGCCCCTCTCTCAGTCAGGGGTCAGTAATGGGGGATCCCCTCTCTCAGTCAGGGGTCAGTAATGGGGGAGCCCCTCTCTCAGTCAGGGGACAGTAATGGGGGACCCCTCTCTCAGTCAGGGCTCAGTAACGGGGGGAGCCCCTCTCTCAGTCAGGGGTCAGTAATGGGGGATCCCCTCTCTCAGTCAGGGGTCAGTAATGGGGGGAGCCCCTCACTCAGTCAGGGATCAGTAATGGGGGGAGCCCCTCTCTCAGTCAGGGGACAGTAATGGGGGGATCCCCCTCTCTCTCAGTCAGGGGTCAGTAATGGGGGAGCCCCTCTCTCAGTCAGGGGTCAGTAATGGGGGACCCCTCTCTCAGTCAGGGCTCAGTAACGGGGGGAGCCCCTCTCTCAGTCAGGGGTCAGTAATGGGGGATCCCCTCTCTCAGTCAGGGGTCAGTAATGGGGGGAGCCCCTCTCTCAGTCAGGGATCAGTAATGGGGGGAGCCCCTCTCTCAGTCAGGGGTCAGTAATGGGGGAGCCCCTCTCTCAGTCAGGGGACAGTAACGGGGATCCCCTCTCTCAGTCAGGGCTCAGTATTGGGGATCCCCTCTCTGTCGGGGTCCAGCAGGCCGGGGCTGTCAGACTGTGGGTGTGTGAGTGTAATTACAGCCTCAATACCAAGGTGGCAGATGTAGATTCAACACGAGCCTCCCCCATCCCCCTCCTGCAGGAAGCGTCTCACACAGACCCTGCTCTCAGCCTTTGATGTGTGCTGGGTTAGGAGGCTGCAGGCCCTGTCCTCTCTGTGGGGTGGAGTCTGGCCAGGTCTGTGGTCAGTGCTGCTCAGAGGTGTGTGTGGGTCAGACCTGCGGCCGGGGATACACAGCAGGATGCAGAGGCAGAGCCGGCGGAGGGACAGACTCTCGCCTCCTACCCCTCCTCCAGGTCAGTGACTCTGCCTTCCGTACGTTACACATCAGTTCATTGTACTGGAGCAGATCTCTGGGCTCTGTGTGTCATTAGTACAGCGGCAATGGCACTGCTGGGTACAGACAGTATAGAGGGGCAATGGCACTGCTGGGTACTGACAGTATAGAGGGGACTGGCACTGCTGGGTACAGACAGTATAGAGGGGACTGGCACTGCTGGGTACTGACAGTATAGAGGGGACTGGCACTGCTGGGTACTGACAGTATAGAGCGGCAATGGCACTGCTGGGTACAGACAGTATAGAGGGGCAATGGCACTGCTGGGTACTGACAGTATAGAGGGGACTGGCACTGCTGGGTACTGACAGTATAGAGGGGACTGGCACTGCTGGATACTGACAGTATAGAGGGGGACTGGCACTGCTGGGTACTGACAGTATAGAGGGGACTGGCACTGCTGGGTACAGACAGTATAGAGGGGACTGGCACTGCTGGGTACTGACAGTATAGAGGGGCAATGGCACTGCTGGGTACAGACAGTATAGAGGGGACTGGCACTGCTGGGTACAGACAGTATAGAGGGGACTGGCACTGCTGGGTACTGACAGTATAGAGGGGACTGGCACTGCTGGGTACTGACAGTATAGAGTGGCAATGGCACTACTGGGTACAGACAGTATAGAGGGGCAATGGCACTGCTGGGTACTGACAGTATAGAGGGGACTGGCACTGCTGGGTACTGACAGTATAGAGGGGACTGGCACTGCTGGATACTGACAGTATAGAGGGGGACTGGCACTGCTGGGTACTGACAGTATAGAGGGGACTGGCACTGCTGGGTACAGACAGTATAGAGGGGACTGGCACTGCTGGGTACTGACAGTATAGAGGGGCAATGGCACTGCTGGGTACAGACAGTATAGAGGGGACTGGCACTGCTGGGTACAGACCGTATAGAGGGGCAATGGCACTGCTGGGTACAGACAGTATAGAGGGGACTGGCACTGCTGGGTACTGACAGTATAGAGGGGACTGGCACTGCTGGGTACTGACAGTATAGAGGGGACTGGCACTGCTGGGTACAGACAGTATAGAGGGGACTGGCACTACTGGGTACTGACAGTATAGAGGGGACTAGCACTACTGGGTACTGACAGTATAGAGGGGACTGGCACTGCTGGGTACAGACAGTATAGAGGGGGCTGGCACTGCTGGGTACTGACAGTATAGAGGGGCAATGGCACTGCTGGGTACAGACAGTATAGAGGGGACTGGCACTGCTGGGTACAGACAGTATAGAGGGGACTGGCACTGCTGGGTACTGACAGTATAGAGGGGACTGGCACTGCTGGGTACTGACAGTATAGAGGGGATTGGCACTGCTGGGTACTGACAGTATAGAGTGGCAATGGCACTACTGGGTACAGACAGTATAGAGGGGCAATGGCACTGCTGGGTACTGACAGTATAGAGGGGACTGGCACTGCTGGGTACTGACAGTATAGAGGGGACTGGCACTGCTGGATACTGACAGTATAGAGGGGGACTGGCACTGCTGGGTACTGACAGTATAGAGGGGACTGGCACTGCTGGGTACAGACAGTATAGAGGGGACTGGCACTGCTGGATACTGACAGTATAGAGGGGCAATGGCACTGCTGGGTACAGACAGTATAGAGGGGACTGGCACTGCTGGGTACAGACCGTATAGAGGGGCAATGGCACTGCTGGGTACAGACAGTATAGAGGGGACTGGCACTGCTGGGTACTGACAGTATAGAGGGGACTGGCACTGCTGGGTACTGACAGTATAGAGGGGACTGGCACTGCTGGGTACAGACAGTATAGAGGGGACTGGCACTACTGGGTACTGACAGTATAGAGGGGACTAGCACTACTGGGTACTGACAGTATAGAGGGGACTGGCACTGCTGGGTACAGACAGTATAGAGGGGACTGGCACTGCTGGGTACTGACAGTATAGAGGGGCAATAGCACTGCTGGGTACAGACAGTATAGAGGGGACTGGCACTGCTGGGTACAGACAGTATAAAGGGGACTGGCACTGCTGGGTACTGACAGTATAGAGGGGACTGGCACTGCTGGGTACTGACAGTATAGAGGGGCAATGACACTGCTGGGTACAGACAGTACAGAGGGGACTGGCGCTGCTGGGTACTGACAGTACAGAGGGGACTGGTACTACTGGGTACTGACAGTATAGAGGGGACTGGCACTGCTGGGTACTGACAGTATAGAGGGGACTGGTACTACTGGGTACTGACAGTATAGAGGGGACTGGCACTGCTGGGTACAGACAGTATAGAGGGGACTGGCACTGCTGGGTACAGACAGTATAGAGGGGACTGGCACTGCTGGGTACTGACAGTATAGAGGGGACTGGCACTGCTGGGTACTGACAGTATAGAGGGGACTGGCACTGCTGGGTACTGACAGTATAGAGGGGACTGGCACTACTGGGTACAGACAGTATAGAGGGGACTGGCACTACTGGGTACAGACAGTATAGAGGGGACTGGTACTGCTGGGTACTGACAGTATAGAGGGGCTAGTACTGCTTGGTACTGACAGTATAGAGGGCACTGGCACTGCTGGGTACTGGCAGTATAGAGGGGACTGGCACTGCTGGGTACAGACAGTATAGAGGGGACTGGCACTACTGGGTACTGACAGTATAGAGGGGACTAGCACTACTGGATACTGACAGTATAGAGGGGACTGGCACTGCTGGGTACAGACAGTATAGAGGGGACTGGCACTGCTGGGTACTGACAGTATAGAGGGGACTGGCACTACTGGGTACTGACAGTATAGAGGGGACTGGCACTGCTGGGTACAGACAGTATAGAGGGGACTGGCACTGCTGGGTACAGACAGTATAGAGGGGACTGGCACTGCTGGGTACTGACAGTATAGAGGGGCAATGGCACTGCTGGGTACAGACAGTACAGAGGGGACTGGCACTGCTGGGTACAGACAGTATAGAGGGGACTGGCACTGCTGGGTACTGACAGTATAGAGGGGACTGGCACTGCTGGGTACTGACAGTATAGAGGGGACTGGCACTGCTGGGTACTGACAGTATAGAGGGGACTGGCACTGCTGGGTACAGACAGTATAGAGGGGACTGGCACTACTGGGTACTGACAGTATAGAGGGGACTAGCACTACTGGGTACTGACAGTATAGAGGGGACTGGCACTGCTGGGTACAGACAGTATAGAGGGGACTGGCACTGCTGGGTACTGACAGTATAGAGGGACAATGGCACTGCTGGGTACAGACAGTATAGAGGGGACTGGCACTGCTGGGTACAGACAGTATAGATGGGACTGGCACTGCTGGGTACTGACAGTATAGAGGGGACTGGCACTGCTGGGTACTGACAGTATAGAGGGGACTGGCACTGCTGGGTACTGACAGTATAGAGTGGCAATGGCACTACTGGGTACAGACAGTATAGAGGGGCAATGGCACTGCTGGGTACTGACAGTATAGAGGGGACTGGCACTGCTGGGTACTGACAGTATAGAGGGGACTGGCACTGCTGGATACTGACAGTATAGAGGGGGACTGGCACTGCTGGGTACTGACAGTATAGAGGGGACTGGCACTGCTGGGTACAGACAGTATAGAGGGGACTGGCACTGCTGGGTACTGACAGTATAGAGGGGCAATGGCACTGCTGGGTACAGACAGTATAGAGGGGACTGGCACTGCTGGGTACAGACCGTATAGAGGGGCAATGGCACTGCTGGGTACAGACAGTATAGAGGGGACTGGCACTGCTGGGTACTGACAGTATAGAGGGGACTGGCACTGCTGGGTACTGACAGTATAGAGGGGACTGGCACTGCTGGGTACAGACAGTATAGAGGGGACTGGCACTACTGGGTACTGACAGTATAGAGGGGACTAGCACTACTGGGTACTGACAGTATAGAGGGGACTGGCACTGCTGGGTACAGACAGTATAGAGGGGACTGGCACTGCTGGGTACTGACAGTATAGAGGGGAAATAGCACTGCTGGGTACAGACAGTATAGAGGGGACTGGCACTGCTGGGTACAGACAGTATAGAGGGGAATGGCACTGCTGGGTACTGACAGTATAGAGGGGACTGGCACTGCTGGGTACTGACAGTATAGAGGGGCAATGGCACTGCTGGGTACAGACAGTACAGAGGGGACTGGCGCTGCTGGGTACTGACAGTACAGAGGGGACTGGTACTACTGGGTACTGACAGTATAGAGGGGACTGGCACTGCTGGGTACTGACAGTATAGAGGGGACTGGTACTACTGGGTACTGACAGTATAGAGGGGACTGGCACTGCTG
Organism: Rhinophrynus dorsalis; assembly: GCA_037306005.1. Lineage (NCBI taxonomy): Eukaryota > Metazoa > Chordata > Amphibia > Anura > Rhinophrynidae > Rhinophrynus > Rhinophrynus dorsalis. The sequence continues at coordinate 58,294 of JBBDGT010000409.1, read as the reverse complement.
GGTACAGACAGTATAGAGGGGACTGGCACTGCTGGGTACAGACAGTATAGAGGGGACTGGCACTGCTGGGTACTGACAGTATAGAGGGGACTGGCACTGCTGGGTACTGACAGTATCGAGGGGACTGGCACTGCTGGGTACTGACAGTATAGAGGGGACTGGCACTACTGGGTACAGACAGTATAGAGGGGACTGGCACTACTGGGTACAGACAGTATAGAGGGGACTGGTACTGCTGGGTACTGACAGTATAGAGGGGCTAGTACTGCTTGGTACTGACAGTATAGAGGGCACTGGCACTGCTGGGTACTGGCAGTATAGAGGGGACTGGCACTGCTGGGTACAGACAGTATAGAGGGGACTGGCACTACTGGGTACTGACAGTATAGAGGGGACTAGCACTACTGGATACTGACAGTATAGAGGGGACTGGCACTGCTGGCTACAGACAGTATAGAGGGGACTGGCACTGCTGGGTACTGACAGTATAGAGGGGACTGGCACTACTGGGTACTGACAGTATAGAGGGGACTGGCACTGCTGGGTACAGACAGTATAGAGGGGACTGGCACTGCTGGGTACTGACAGTATAGAGCGGCAATGGCACTGCTGGGTACAGACAGTATAGAGGGGCAATGGCACTGCTGGGTACTGACAGTATAGAGGGGACTGGCACTGCTGGGTACTGACAGTATAGAGGGGACTGGCACTGCTGGATACTGACAGTATAGAGGGGGACTGGCACTGCTGGGTACTGACAGTATAGAGGGGACTGGCACTGCTGGGTACAGACAGTATAGAGGGGACTGGCACTGCTGGGTACTGACAGTATAGAGGGGCAATGGCACTGCTGGGTACAGACAGTATAGAGGGGACTGGCACTGCTGGGTACAGACAGTATAGAGGGGACTGGCACTGCTGGGTACTGACAGTATAGAGGGGACTGGCACTGCTGGGTACTGACAGTATAGAGTGGCAATGGCACTACTGGGTACAGACAGTATACAGGGGCAATGGCACTGCTGGGTACTGACAGTATAGAGGGGACTGGCACTGCTGGGTACTGACAGTATAGAGGGGACTGGCACTGCTGGATACTGACAGTATAGAGGGGGACTGGCACTGCTGGGTACTGACAGTATAGAGGGGACTGGCACTGCTGGGTACAGACAGTATAGAGGGGACTGGCACTGCTGGGTACTGACAGTATAGAGGGGCAATGGCACTGCTGGGTACAGACAGTATAGAGGGGACTGGCACTGCTGGGTACAGACCGTATAGAGGGGCAATGGCACTGCTGGGTACAGACAGTATAGAAGGGACTGGCACTGCTGGGTACTGACAGTATAGAGGGGACTGGCACTGCTGGGTACTGACAGTATAGAGGGGACTGGCACTGCTGGGTACAGACAGTATAGAGGGGACTGGCACTACTGGGTACTGACAGTATAGAGGGGACTAGCACTACTGGGTACTGACAGTATAGAGGGGACTGGCACTGCTGGGTACAGACAGTATAGAGGGGGCTGGCACTGCTGGGTACTGACAGTATAGAGGGGCAATGGCACTGCTGGGTACAGACAGTATAGAGGGGACTGGCACTGCTGGGTACAGACAGTATAGAGGGGACTGGCACTGCTGGGTACTGACAGTATAGAGGGGACTGGCACTGCTGGGTACTGACAGTATAGAGGGGACTGGCACTGCTGGGTACTGACAGTATAGAGTGGCAATGGCACTACTGGGTACAGACAGTATAGAGGGGCAATGGCACTGCTGGGTACTGACAGTATAGAGGGGACTGGCACTGCTGGGTACTGACAGTATAGAGGGGACTGGCACTGCTGGATACTGACAGTATAGAGGGGGACTGGCACTGCTGGGTACTGACAGTATAGAGGGGACTGGCACTGCTGGGTACAGACAGTATAGAGGGGACTGGCACTGCTGGGTACTGACAGTATAGAGGGGCAATGGCACTGCTGGGTACAGACAGTATAGAGGGGACTGGCACTGCTGGGTACAGACCGTATAGAGGGGCAATGGCACTACTGGGTACAGACAGTATAGAGGGGACTGGCACTGCTGGGTACTGACAGAATAGAGGGGACTGGCACTGCTGGGTACTGACAGTATAGAGGGGACTGGCACTGCTGGGTACAGACAGTATAGAGGGGACTGGCACTACTGGGTACTGACAGTATAGAGGGGACTAGCACTACTGGGTACTGACAGTATAGAGGGGACTGGCACTGCTGGGTACAGACAGTATAGAGGGGACTGGCACTGCTGGGTACTGACAGTATAGAGGGGCAATAGCACTGCTGGGTACAGACAGTATAGAGGGGACTGGCACTGCTGGGTACAGACAGTATAAAGGGGACTGGCACTGCTGGGTACTGACAGTATAGAGGGGACTGGCACTGCTGGGTACTGACAGTATAGAGGGGCAATGACACTGCTGGGTACAGACAGTACAGAGGGGACTGGCGCTGCTGGGTACTGACAGTACAGAGGGGACTGGTACTACTGGGTACTGACAGTATAGAGGGGACTGGCACTGCTGGGTACTGACAGTATAGAGGGGACTGGTACTACTGGGTACTGACAGTATAGAGGGGACTGGCACTGCTGGGTACAGACAGTACAGAGGGGACTGGCACTGCTGGGTACAGACAGTATAGAGGGGACTGGCACTGCTGGGTACTGACAGTATAGAGGGGACTGGCACTGCTGGGTACTGACAGTATAGAGGGGACTGGCACTACTGGGTACAGACAGTATAGAGGGGACTGGCACTACTGGGTACAGACAGTATAGAGGGGACTGGTACTGCTGGGTACTGACAGTATAGAGGGGCTAGTACTGCTTGGTACTGACAGTATAGAGGGCACTGGCACTGCTGGGTACTGGCAGTATAGAGGGGACTGGCACTGCTGGGTACAGACAGTATAGAGGGGACTGGCACTACTGGGTACTGACAGTATAGAGGGGACTAGCACTACTGGATACTGACAGTATAGAGGGGACTGGCACTGCTGGGTACAGACAGTATAGAGGGGACTGGCACTGCTGGGTACTGACAGTATAGAGGGGACTGGCACTACTGGGTACTGACAGTATAGAGGGGACTGGCACTGCTGGGTACAGACAGTATAGAGGGGACTGGCACTGCTGGGTACAGACAGTATAGAGGGGACTGGCACTGCTGGGTACTGACAGTATAGAGGGGCAATGGCACTGCTGGGTACAGACAGTACAGAGGGGACTGGCGCTGCTGGGTACTGACAGTACAGAGGGGACTGGTACTACTGGGTACTGACAGTATAGAGGGGACTGGCACTGCTGGGTACTGACAGTATAGAGGGGACTGGTACTACTGGGTACTGACAGTATAGAGGGGACTGGCACTGCTGGGTACAGACAGTATAGAGGGGACTGGCACTGCTGGGTACAGACAGTATAGAGGGGACTGGCACTGCTGGGTACTGACAGTATAGAGGGGACTGGCACTGCTGGGTACTGACAGTATAGAGGGGACTGGCACTGCTGGGTACTGACAGTATAGAGGGAACTGGCACTGCTGGGTACAGACAGTATAGAGGGGACTGGCACTACTGGGTACTGACAGTATAGAGGGGACTAGCACTACTGGGTACTGACAGTATAGAGGGGACTGGCACTGCTGGGTACAGACAGTATAGAGGGGACTGGCACTGCTGGGTACTGACAGTATAGAGGGACAATGGCACTGCTGGGTACAGACAGTATAGAGGGGACTGGCACTGCTGGGTACAGACAGTATAGATGGGACTGGCACTGCTGGGTACTGACAGTATAGAGGGGACTGGCACTGCTGGGTACTGACAGTATAGAGTGGCAATGGCACTACTGGGTACAGACAGTATAGAGGGGCAATGGCACTGCTGGGTACTGACAGTATAGAGGGGACTGGCACTGCTGGGTACTGACAGTATAGAGGGGACTGGCACTGCTGGATACTGACAGTATAGAGGGGGACTGGCACTGCTGGGTACTGACAGTATAGAGGGGACTGGCACTTCTGGGTACAGACAGTATAGAGGGGACTGGCACTGCTGGGTACTGACAGTATAGAGGGGCAATGGCACTGCTGGGTACAGACAGTATAGAGGGGACTGGCACTGCTGGGTACAGACCGTATAGAGGGGCAATGGCACTGCTGGGTACAGACAGTATAGAGGGGACTGGCACTGCTGGGTACTGACAGTATAGAGGGGACTGGCACTGCTGGGTACTGACAGTATAGAGGGGACTGGCACTGCTGGGTACAGACAGTATAGAGGGGACTGGCACTACTGGGTACTGACAGTATAGAGGGGACTAGCACTACTGGGTACTGACAGTATAGAGGGGACTGGCACTGCTGGGTACAGACAGTATAGAGGGGAATGGCACTGCTGGGTACTGACAGTATAGAGGGGACTGGCACTGCTGGGTACTGACAGTATAGAGGGGCAATGGCACTGCTGGGTACAGACAGTACAGAGGGGACTGGCGCTGCTGGGTACTGACAGTACAGAGGGGACTGGTACTACTGGGTACTGACAGTATAGAGGGGACTGGCACTGCTGGGTACTGACAGTATAGAGGGGACTGGTACTACTGGGTACTGACAGTATAGAGGGGACTGGCACTGCTGGGTACAGACAGTATAGAGGGGACTGGCACTGCTGGGTACAGACAGTATAGAGGGGACTGGCACTGCTGGGTACTGACAGTATAGAGGGGACTGGCACTGCTGGGTACTGACAGTATAGAGGGGACTGGCACTGCTGGGTACTGACAGTATAGAGGGGACTGGCACTACTGGGTACAGACAGTATAGAGGGGACTGGCACTACTGGGTACAGACAGTATAGAGGGGACTGGTACTGCTGGGTACTGACAGTATAGAGGGGCTAGTACTGCTTGGTACTGACAGTATAGAGGGCACTGGCACTGCTGGGTACTGGCAGTATAGAGGGGACTGGCACTGCTGGGTACAAACAGTATAGAGGGGACTGGCACTACTGGGTACTGACAGTATAGAGGGGACTAGCACTACTGGATACTGACAGTATAGAGGGGACTGGCACTGCTGGGTACAGACAGTATAGAGGGGACTGGCACTGCTGGGTACTGACAGTATAGAGGGGACTGGCACTACTGGGTACTGACAGTATAGAGGGGACTGGCACTGCTGGGTACAGACAGTATAGAGGGGACTGGCACTGCTGGGTACTGACAGTATAGAGAGGTACTGGAATTGCTGGGTACAGACAGTATAGAGGGGAATGGCACTGCTGGGTACTGACAGTATAGAGGGGTACTGGCACTGCTGGGTACAGACAGTATAGAGAGAACTGGCACTGCTGGGTACTGACAGTATAGAGGGGACTGGCACTACTAGGTACTGACAGTATAGAGGGGACTGGCACTGCTGGGTACAGACAGTATAGAGGGGACTGGCACTACTGGGTACTAACAGTATAGAGGGGACTGGCACTGCTGGGTACTGACAGTATAGAGGGGACTGGCACTGCTGGGTACTGACAGTATAGAGGGGACTGGCACTGCTGGGTACTGACAGTATAGAGGGGACTGGCACTGCTGGGTACAGACAGTATAGAGGGGACTGGCACTGCTCGGTACTGACAGTATAGAGGGGACTGGCACTGCTGGGTACTGACAGTATAGAGGGGACTGGCACTGCTGGGTACAGACAGTATAGAGGGGACTGGTACTGCTGGGTACTGACAGTATAGAGGGCACTGGCACTGCTGGGTACTGACAGTATAGAGGGGACTGGCACTGCTGGGTACTGATAGTATAGAGGGGACTGGCACTGCTGGGTACTGACAGTATAGAGGGGACTGGCACTGCTGGGTACTGACAGTATAGAGGGGCAATGGCACTGCTGGGTACTGACAGTATAGAGGGGCACTGGCACTGCTGGGTACTGACAGTATAGAGGGGCAATGGCACTGCTGGGTACAGACAGTATAGAGGGGACTGGCACTGCTGAGTACTGACAGTATAGAGGGGACTGGTACTACTGGGTACTGACAGTATAGAGGGGACTGGCACTACTGGGTACAGACAGTATATAGGGGACTGGTACTACTGGGTACTGACAGTATAGAGGGGACTGGTACTACTGGGTACTGACAGTATAGAGGGGACTGGCACTGCTGGGTACTGACAGTATAGAGGGGACTGGCACTGCTGGGTACTGACAGTATAGAGGGGACTGGCACTGCTGGGTACAGACAGTATAGAGGGGACTGGTACTACTGGGTACTGACAGTATAGAGGGGACTGGCACTGCTGGGTACTGACAGTATAGAGGGGACTGGCACTGCTGGGTACTGACAGTACAGAGGGGACTGGTACTGCTGGGTACTGACAGTATAGAGGGGACTGGTACTGCTGGGTACGGACAGTATAGAGGGGACTGAAACTGCTGGGTACTGACAGTATAGAGGGGACTGGCACTACTGGGTACAGACAGTATAGAGGGGACTGGCACTTCTGGGTACTGACAGTATAGAGGGGACTGGCACTGCTGGGTACTGACAGTATAGAGGGGACTGGCACTGCTGGGTACAGACAGTATAGAGGGGACTGGCACTGCTGGGTACAGACAGTATAGAGGGGACTGGCACTGCTGGGTACAGACAGTATAGAGGGGAAATGGCACTGCTGGATACAGACAGTATAGAGGGGACTGGCACTGCTGGGTACAGACAGTATAGAGGGGCAATGGCACTGCTGGGTACTGACAGTATAGAGGGGACTAGCACTGCTGGGTACAGACAGTATAGAGGGGACTGGCACTGCTGGGTACTGACAGTATAGAGGGGACTGGCACTGCTGGGTACAGACAGTATAGACAGAACTGGCACTGCTGGGTACAGACAGTATAGAGGGGACTGGTACTACTGGGTACTGACAGTATAGAGCGGACTGGCACTGCTGGGTACTGACAGTATAGAGGGGACTGGTACTGCTGGGTACTGACAGTATAGAGGGGACTGGCACTACTGAGTACAGACAGTATAGAGGGGAAATGGCACTGCTGGGTACAAACAGTATAGAGGGGACTGGCACTGCTGGGTACAGACAGTATAGAGGGGACTGGCACTGCTGGGTACAGACAGTATAGAGGGGACTGGCACTGCTGTGTACTGACAGTATAGAGGGGACTGGTACTGCTGGGTACAGACAGTATAGAGGGGACTGGCACTGCTGGGTACAGACAGTATAGAGGGGACTGGCACTGCTGGATACAGACAGTATAGAGGGGACTGGTACTTCTGGGTACTGACAGTATAGAGGGGACTGGCACTGCTGGGTACTGACAGTATAGAGGGGACTGGCACTGCTGGGTGCAGACAGTATAGAGGGGACTGGCACTTCTGGGTACTGACAGTATAGAGGGGACTGGCACTTCTGGGTACTGACAGTATAGAGGGGACTGGCACTGCTGGGTACTGACAGTATAGAGGGGACTGGCACTGCTGGGTACAGACAGTATAGAGGGGACTGGTACTGCTGAGTACTGACAGTATAGAGGGGACTGGCACTGCTGGGTACTGACAGTATAGAGGTACTGGCACTGCTGGGTACTGACAGTATAGAGGGGACTGGTACTGCTGGGTACTGACAGTATAGAGGGGACTGGCACTGCTGGGTACAGACAGTATAGAGGGGACTGGCACTGCTGGGTACAGACAGTATAGAGGGGACTGGTACTGCTGGGTACTGACAGTATAGAGGGGACTGGCACTGCTGGGTACAGACAGTATAGAGGGGACTGGCACTGCTGGGTACAGACAGTATAGAGGTACTGGCACTGCTGGGTACAGACAGTATAGACGGAACTGGCACTGCTGGGTACAGACAGTATAGAGGATACTGGTACTACTGGGTACTGACAGTATAGAGGGGACTGGCACTACTGGGTACAGACAGTATATAGGGGACTGGTACTACTGGGTACTGACAGTATAGAGGGGACTGGCACTGCGGAGTACAGACAGTATAGAGGGGACTGGCACTGCTGGGTACTGACAGTATAGAGGGGACTGGCACTGCTGGGTACAGACAGTATAGAGGGGACTGGCACTGCTGGGTACTGACAGTACAGAGGGGACTGGCACTGCTGGGTACAGACAGTATAGACGGAACTGGCACTGCTGGGTACAGACAGTATAGAGGGTACTGGTACTACTGGGTACTGACAGTATAGAGGGGACTGGCACTACTGGGTACAGACAGTATATAGGGGACTGGTACTACTGGGTACTGACAGTATAGAGGGGACTGGCACTGCGGAGTACAGACAGTATAGAGGGGACTGGCACTGCTGGGTACAGACAGTATAGAGGGGACTGGTACTGCTGGGTACTGACAGTATAGAGGGGACTGGCACTACTGTGTACTGACAGTATAGAGGGGTACTGGCACTGCTGGGTACAGACAGTATAGAGGGGACTGGCACTGCTGGGTACTGATAGTATAGAGTGGACTGGCACTGCTGGGTACTGACAGTATAGAGGGGACTGGCACTACTAGGTACTGACAGTATAGAGGGGACTGACACTGCTGGGTACTGACAGTATAGAGGGGACTGGCACTGCTGGGTACTGACAGTATAGAGGGGACTGGCACTGCTGGGTACTGACAGTATAGTGGGGACTGGCACTGCTGGGTACAGACAGTATAGAGGGGACTGGCACTGCTGGGTACTGACAGTATATAGGGGACTGGCACTGCTGGGTACAGACAGTATAGAGGGGACTGGCACTACTGTGTACTGACAGTATAGAGGGGTACTGGCACTGCTGGGTACAGACAGTATAGAGGGGACTGGTACTACTGGGTACTGACAGTATAGAGGGGACTGGCACTGCTGGGTACTGACAGTATAGAGGGGACTGGCACTGCTGGGTACTGACAGTATAGAGGGGACTGGTACTACTGGGTACAGACAGTATAGAGGGGAAATGGCACTGCTGGGTACAAACAGTATAGAGGGGACTGGCACTGCTGGGTACAGACAGTATAGAGGGGACTGGCACTGCTGGGTACAGACAGTATAGAGGGGACTGGCACTGCTGGGTACTGACAGTATAGAGGGGACTGGTACTGCTGGGTACAGACAGTATAGAGGGGACTGGTACTGCTGGGTACTGACAGTATAGAGGGGCCTGGCACTGCTGGGTACAGACAGTATAGAGGGGACTGGCACTGCTGGATACAGACAGTATAGAGGGGACTGGTACTGCTGCGTACTGACAGTATAGAGGGGACTGGCACTGCTGGGTACAGACAGTATAGAGGGGACTGGTACTGCTGGGTACTGACAGTATAGAGGAGACTGGCACTGCTGGGTACTGACAGTATAGAGGGGACTGGCACTGCTGGGTACTGACAGTATAGAGGAGACTGGCACTGCTGGGTACTGACAGCATAGAGGGGACTGGCACTGCTGGGTACTGACAGTATAGAGGGGACTGGTACTACTGGGTACTGACAGTATAGAGGGGACTGGCACTGCTGGGTACTGACAGTATAGAGGGGACTGGCACTGCTGGGTACAGACAGTATAGAGGGGACTGGCACTGCTGGGTACTGACAGTATAGAGGGGACTGGCACTGCTGGGTACTGACAGTATAGAGGGGCAATGGCACTGCTGGGTACAGACAGTACAGAGGGGACTGGCGCTGCTGGGTACTGACAGTACAGAGGGGACTGGCACTGCTGGGTACAGACAGTATAGACGGAACTGGCACTGCTGGGTACAGACAGTATAGAGGGTACTGGTACTACTGGGTACTGACAGTATAGAGGGGACTGGCACTACTGGGTACAGACAGTATATAGGGGACTGGTACTACTGGGTACTGACAGTATAGAGGGGACTGGCACTGCGGAGTACAGACAGTATAGAGGGGACTGGCACTGCTGGGTACTGACAGTATAGAGGGGACTGGCACTGCTGGGTACAGACAGTATAGAGGGGACTGGCACTGCTGGGTACTGACAGTACAGAGGGGACTGGCACTGCTGGGTACAGACAGTATAGACGGAACTGGCACTGCTGGGTACAGACAGTATAGAGGGTACTTGTACTACTGGGTACTGACAGTATAGAGGGGACTGGCACTACTGGGTACAGACAGTATATAGGGGACTGGTACTACTGGGTACTGACAGTATAGAGGGGACTGGCACTGCGGAGTACAGACAGTATAGAGGGGACTGGCACTGCTGGGTACAGACAGTATAGAGGGGACTGGTACTGCTGGGTACTGACAGTATAGAGGGGACTGGCACTACTGTGTACTGACAGTATAGAGGGGTACTGGCACTGCTGGGTACAGACAGTATAGAGGGGACTGGCACTGCTGGGTACTGATAGTATAGAGTGGACTGGCACTGCTGGGTACTGACAGTATAGAGGGGACTGGCACTACTAGGTACTGACAGTATAGAGGGGACTGACACTGCTGGGTACTGACAGTATAGAGGGGACTGGCACTGCTGGGTACTGACAGTATAGAGGGGACTGGCACTGCTGGGTACTGACAGTATAGTGGGGACTGGCACTGCTGGGTACAGACAGTATAGAGGGGACTGGCACTGCTGGGTACTGACAGTATAGAGGGGACTGGCACTGCTGGGTACAGAGAGTATAGAGGGGACTGGCACTACTGTGTACTGACAGTATAGAGGGGTACTGGCACTGCTGGGTACAGACAGTATAGAGGGGACTGGTACTACTGGGTACTGACAGTATAGAGGGGACTGGCACTGCTGGGTACTGACAGTATAGAGGGGACTGGCACTGCTGGGTACTGACAGTATAGAGGGGACTGGTACTACTGGGTACAGACAGTATAGAGGGGAAATGGCACTGCTGGGTACAAACAGTATAGAGGGGACTGGCACTGCTGGGTACAGACAGTATAGAGGGGACTGGCACTGCTGGGTACAGACAGTATAGAGGGGACTGGCACTGCTGGGTACTGACAGTATAGAGGGGACTGGTACTGCTGGGTACAGACAGTATAGAGGGGACTGGTACTGCTGGGTACTGACAGTATAGAGGGGCCTGGCACTGCTGGGTACAGACAGTATAGAGGGGACTGGCACTGCTGGATACAGACAGTATAGAGGGGACTGGTACTGCTGCGTACTGACAGTATAGAGGGGACTGGCACTGCTGGGTACAGACAGTATAGAGGGGACTGGTACTGCTGGGTACTGACAGTATAGAGGAGACTGGCACTGCTGGGTACTGACAGTATAGAGGGGACTGGCACTGCTGGGTACTGACAGTATAGAGGAGACTGGCACTGCTGGGTACTGACAGCATAGAGGGGACTGGCACTGCTGGGTACTGACAGTATAGAGGGGACTGGTACTACTGGGTACTGACAGTATAGAGGGGACTGGCACTGCTGGGTACTGACAGTATAGAGGGGACTGGCACTGCTGGGTACAGACAGTATAGAGGGGACTGGCACTGCTGGGTACTGACAGTATAGAGGGGACTGGCACTGCTGGGTACTGACAGTATAGAGGGGACTGCAACTACTGGGTACAGACAGTATAGAGGGGACTGGCACTACTGGGTACAGACAGTATAGAGGGGACTGGTAATGCTGGGTACTGACAGTATAGAGGGGACTAGTACTGCTGGGTACTGACAGTATAGAGGGCACTGGCACTGCTGGGTACTGACAGTATAGAGGGGACTGGCACTTCTGGGTACAGACAGTATAGAGGGGACTGGCACTACTGGGTACTGACAGTATAGAGGGGACTGGCACTACTGGGTACTGACAGTATAGAGGGGACTGGCACTGCTGGGTACAGACAGTATAGAGGGGCAATGGCACTGCTGGGTACAGACAGTATAGAGGGGACTGGCACTGCTGGGTACAGACAGTATAGAGGGGACTTGCACTGCTGGGTACTGACAGTATAGAGGGGTACTGGCACTGCTGGGTACAGACAGTATAGACGGAACTGGCACTGCTGGGTACAGACAGTATAGAGGGTACTGGTACTACTGGGTACTGACAGTATAGAGGGGACTGGCACTACTGGGTACAGACAGTATATAGGGGACTGGTACTACTGGGTACTGACAGTATAGAGGGGACTGGCACTGCGGAGTACAGACAGTATAGAGGGGACTTGCACTGCTGGGTACTGACAGTATAGAGGGGACTTACACTGCTGGGTACTGACAGTATAGAGGGAACTGGCACTGCTGGGTACAGACAGTATAGACGGAACTGGCACTGCTGGGTACAGACAGTATAGAGGGTACTGGTACTACTGGGTACTGACAGTATAGAGGGGACTGGCACTACTGGGTACAGACAGTATATAGGGGACTGGTACTACTGGGTACTGACAGTATAGAGGGGACTGGCACTGCGGAGTACAGACAGTATAGAGGGGACTGGCACTGCTGGGTACTGACAGTATAGAGGGGACTGGCACTGCTGGGTACAGACAGTATAGAGGGGACTGGTACTGCTGGGTACTGACAGTATAGAGGGGACTGGCACTACTGTGTACTGACAGTATAGAGGGGTACTGGCACTGCTGGGTACAGACAGTATAGAGGGGACTGGTACTACTGGGTACTGACAGTATAGAGGGGACTGGCACTGCTGGGTACTGACAGTATAGAGGGGACTGGCACTGCTGGGTACTGACAGTATAGAGGGGACTGGTACTACTGGGTACAGACAGTATAGAGGGGAAATGGCACTGCTGGGTACAAACAGTATAGAGGGGACTGACACTGCTGGGTACAGACAGTATAGAGGGGACTGGCACTGCTGGGTACAGACAGTATAGAGGGGACTGGCACTGCTGGGTACTGACAGTATAGAGGGGACTGGTACTGCTGGGTACAGACAGTATAGAGGGGACTGGTACTGCTGGGTACTGACAGTATAGAGGGGCCTGGCACTGCTGGGTACAGACAGTATAGAGGGGACTGGCACTGCTGGATACAGACAGTATAGAGGGGACTGGTACTGCTGGGTACTGACAGTATAGAGGGGACTGGCACTGCTGGGTACAGACAGTATAGAGGGGACTGGTACTGCTGGGTACTGACAGTATAGATGAGACTGGCACTGCTGGGTACTGACAGTATAGAGGGGACTGGCACTGCTGGGTACTGACAGTATAGAGGGGACTGGCACTGCTGGGTGCTGACAGTATAGAGGAGACTGGCACTGCTGGGTACTGACAGCATAGAGGGGACTGGCACTGCTGGGTACTGACAGTATAGAGGGGACTGGTACTACTGGGTACTGACAGTATAGAGGGGACTGGCACTGCTGGGTACTGACAGTATAGAGGGGACTGGCACTGCTGGGTACAGACAGTATAGAGGGGACTGGCACTGCTGGGTACTGACAGTATAGAGGGGACTGGCACTGCTGGGTACTGACAGTATAGAGGGGACTGCAACTACTGGGTACAGACAGTATAGAGGGGACTGGCACTACTGGGTACAGACAGTATAGAGGGGACTGGTACTGCTGGGTACTGACAGTATAGAGGGGACTAGTACTGCTGGGTACTGACAGTATAGAGGGCACTGGCACTGCTGGGTACTGACAGTATAGAGGGGACTGGCACTTCTGGGTACAGACAGTATAGAGGGGACTGGCACTACTGGGTACTGACAGTATAGAGGGGACTGGCACTACTGGGTACTGACAGTATAGAGGGGACTGGCACTGCTGGGTACAGACAGTATAGAGGGGACTGGCACTGCTGGGTAATAATAATCCTTTATTTATATAGCGCACACAGATTCCGCAGCACTTTACACCATATTGGTTCCTGTCCCCATTGGGGCTCACAATCTAAATTCACCTATCAGTATGTCTTTTTGGAGTGTGGGAGGAAACCGGAGTACCCGGAGAAAACCCACGCAAACACAGTGAGAACATACAAACTCATTGCAGATGTTGTCTTTGGTGGGATTTGAACCCAGGACCCCAGCGCTGCAAGGCAACAGTGCTAACCACTGAGCCACCGTGGATACAGACAGTATAGAGAGAACTGGCACTGCTGGGTACTGGCACTGCTGGGTACTGACAGTATAGAGAGGTACTGGAATTGCTGGGTACAGACAGTATAGAGGGGAATGGCACTGCTGGGTACTGACAGTATAGAGGGGACTGGCACTGCTGGGTACAGACAGTATAGAGAGAACTGGCACTGCTGGGTACTGACAGTATAGAGGGGACTGGCACTACTGGGTACTGACAGTATAGAGGGGACTGGCACTACTAGGTACTGACAGTATAGAGGGGACTGGCACTGCTGGGTACAGACAGTATAGAGGGGACTGGCACTGCTGGGTACTGACAGTATAGAGGGGACTGGCACTGCTGGGTACTGACAGTATAGAGGGGACTGGCACTGCTGGGTACTGACACTATAGAGGGGACTGGCACTGCTGGGTACAGACAGTATAGAGGGGACTGGCACTGCTGGGTACTGACAGTATAGAGGGGACTGGCACTGCTGGGTACTGACAGTATAGAGGGGACTGGCACTGCTGGGTACAGACAGTATAGAGGGGACTGGTACTGCTGGGTACTGACAGTATAGAGGGGACTGGTACTGCTGGGTACAGACAGTATAGAGGGCACTGGCACTGCTGAGTACTGACAGTATAGAGGGGACTGGCACTGCTGGGTACTGACAGTATAGAGGGGACTGGCACTGCTGGGTACTGACAGTATAGAGGGGACTGGCACTACTAGGTACTGACAGTATAGACTGGACTGGCACTGCTGGGTACTGACAGTATAGAGGGGACTGGCACTGCTAGGTACAGACAGTATAGAGGGGACTGGCACTGCTGGGTACTGACAGTATAGAGGGGACTGGCACTGCTGGGTACAGACAGTATAGAGGGGACTGGCACTGCTGGGTACAGACAGTATAGAGAGAACTGGCACTGCTGGGTACTGACAGTATAGAGGGGACTGGCACTACTGGGTACTGACAGTATAGAGGGGACTGGCACTACTAGGTACTGACAGTATAGAGGGGACTGGCACTGCTGGGTACAGACAGTATAGAGGGGACTGGCACTGCTGGGTACTGACAGTATAGAGGGGACTGGCACTGCTGGGTACTGACAGTATAGAGGGGACTGGCACTGCTGGGTACTGACAGTATAGAGGGGACTGGCACTGCTGGGTACAGACAGTATAGAGGGGACTGGCACTGCTGGGTACTGACAGTATAGAGGGGACTGGCACTGCTGGGTACTGACAGTATAGAGGGGACTGGCACTGCTGGGTACAGACAGTATAGAGGGGACTGGTACTGCTGGGTACTGACAGTATAGAGTGGACTGGTACTGCTGGGTACAGACAGTATAGAGGGCACTGGCACTGCTGAGTACTGACAGTATAGAGGGGACTGGCACTGCTGGGTACTGACAGTATAGAGGGGACTGGCACTGCTGGGTACTGACAGTATAGAGGGGACTGGCACTACTAGGTACTGACAGTATAGACTGGACTGGCACTGCTGGGTACTGACAGTATAGAGGGGACTGGCACTGCTAGGTACAGACAGTATAGAGGGGACTGGCACTGCTGGGTACTGACAGTATAGAGGGGACTGGCACTGCTGGGTACAGACAGTATAGAGGGGACTGGCACTACTGGGTACAGACAGTATAGAGGGGACTGGCACTGCTGGGTACTGACAGTATAGAGGGGACTGGCACTGCTGGGTACAGACAGTATAGAGGGGACTGGCACTACTGGGTACTGACAGTATAGAGAGGTACTGGAATTGCTGGGTACTGACAGTATAGAAAGGAACTTTAATTGCTGGGTACAGACAGTATAGAGGGGACTGGCACTGCTGGGTACAGACAGTATAGAGTGGACTGGCACTACTGGGTACTGACAGTATAGAGAGGTACTGGAATTGCTGGGTACTGACAGTATAGAAAGGAACTTTAATTGCTGGGTACAGACAGTATAGAGGGGACTGGCACTGCTGGGTACTGACAGTATAGAGGGGACTGGCACTGCTGGGTGCTATATATTTTATAGGTGTGTGTGTGATATAATGATCTAGGTATAATGTACAGATGTGATATAGTGATCTAGGCATGACGTATAGGTGTGATATAATGATCTAGGTATAATGTATATATGTAGTATACTGATCTAGGCAAGACGTACTGGTGTGATATAATGATTTATGTATTATGTACTGGTGTGATGTACTGATCTAGGTATAATGCATAGGTCTGATATACTGATCTAGGTATAATGTATAGGTGTGATATATTGATATAGGTATAATGTATGGGTGTGAGATACTGATCTAGGTATAATGTACAGGTGATATATACTGATCTAGGTATAATGTGTAGGTGTGATATACTAATCTAGGTATAATGTTTATGTGTGACATACTGATCTAGGTATAATGTATAGGTGAGATATACTTATCTAGGTATAATGTTTATGTGTGACATTCTGATCTAGGTATAATGTATAGTTGTGATATACTGATCTAGGTATAATGTATAGTTGTGATATACTTATCTAGGTATAATGTACAGGTGAGATATACTGATCTAGGTATAATGTATGGGATTTGATATATTGAGCTAGGTATAATGTATGGGTGTGATATATTGAGCTAAGTATAATGTATTGGTGTGATATACTGATCTAGATATAATGTGTAGATATAGTACAGTGATCTAGGTATAATATATAGGTGTGATATACTTATCTAGCTATAATGTATAGGTGTAGTATACTGATCTAGGTATAATGTATAGGTGTAGTATACTGATCTAGGTATAATGTTTATGTGTGAAATACTGATCTAGGTATAATGTATAGGTGTGATATACTGATCTAGGTATAATGTATAACTGTAATATACTGATCTAGGTATAATGTACAGGTGAGATATACTGATCTAGGTATAATGTATAGATGATATATACTGATCTAGGTATAAAATATAGGTGTGACATACTGATCTAGGTATAATGTATAGCTGTAATATACTGATCTAGGTATAATGTACAGGTGATATATACTGATCTAATTATAATATATAGGTGATATATACTGATCTAGGTATAATGTTTATGTGTAACATGCTGATCTAGGTATAATTTATAATTGTAGTATACTGATATAGGTATAATGTACAGGTGATATATACTGATCTAGGTATAATATTCAGGTGTGATATACTGATCTAGGTATAATGTACAGGTGAGATATACTGATCTAGGTATAATGTATACATGTAGTATGGTAATCTAGGTATGATGTATAGGTGAGATATACTGATCCAGGTATAATATATAGGTGTGATATACTGATCTAGGTATAATGTATAGATGTAGTATGGTGATCTAGGTATAATGTATAGGTATGATATATTGATCTTGGTATAATGTATAGGTGTAGTATACTGATGTAGTTATAGGTGTGATATACTGATCTAAATATAATGCATGGATGTGATATACTGATCTAGGTATAATGTATAGGTGTGATATACTGATCTAGGTATAATGCATAGGTGAGATATACTGATATCGGTATAATATATAGGTGTGAGATACTGATCTAGGTATAATGTTTACGTGTGACACACTGGTCTAGGTATAAAGTATAGGTGTGATATACTGATCTAGGTATAATGTATAGCTGTTATATACTGATCTTGGTATAATGTACACGTGATATATACTGATCTAGGTATAATGTTTATGTGTGACATACTGATCTAGGTATAATGTATAAGTGTAGTGTACTGATCTAGGTATAAAATTCAGGTGTGATATACTGATCTAGGTATAATGTATAGGTGTGATATTCTGATCTAGGTATATTGCATAGGTGTGATCTACTGATCTAGGTATAATGTTTATGTGTGATATACTGATCAAGGTATAATGTACAGGTGAGATATACTGATCTAGGTATAATGTACATTTGAGATATACTGATCTAGGTATAATGTATAGGTGTGAGATACTGATCTAGGTATAATGTTTATGTGTGACACACTGATCTATGTATAATGTACAGGTGATATAAACTGATCTAGATATAATGTATACATGTAGTATGGTAATCTAGGTATGATGCATAGGTGAGATATACTGATCTAGGTATAATGTATATGTGTGACACATTGATCTATGTATAATGTACAGGTGATATAAACTGATCTAGATATAATGTATACATGTAGTATGGTAATCTAGGTATGATGCATAGGTGAGATATACTGATCTAGGTATAATGTATAGATGTAATATGGTGATCTAGGTATGATGTATAGGTGAGATATACTGATCTAGGTATAATGTATAGATGTAATATACTGATCTAGGTATAATGTACAGGTGAGATATACTGATCTTGGTATAATATATAGGTGTGAGATACTGATCTAGGTATAATGTATAGTTGTGATATAATGATGTAGGTATAATGTATATGTAACGGTTTTTAGGACACTCAGACCAGTTGGTAAAATCAAACACAGTTTTATTAAATAAAAAATAATGTAAACGATCGCCCTCTGCAGGCAACAGGAATAATAACGCTGTATAGACTGATATAACCCAAAGGCCCAATACACAGAAACAGGGTAACACACACTATCTCAGAACAGATAATGGCAATATAGACACAAATGGGTTAAATGCAAAAATCAGTCCATCTCAGCTGTGGGGTTTGGCACGCCCAAGGTGGTGATAGGAGGTGCTGTGTAGATGTAGACAACACAGAGTTCTTAAGGTAGTAATGCTGTAGGCAATCTGTGACCAGTGGTAGATTCAGCAGAACAGTGACCCAAATGGGCCCCGCGGGCGTACCCAATGAGACAACTGATTCTGCAAGTGCGAGAGTTGGTAGCCCCCACGGGCGTAATCTCAACCTAGCCTGAAATGCAAGAGCTGGCAGATAGCCCCCACGTGCGTATAACCGGAGACCAACAGCTAGCGGTAGTTGAGCCAATAGCCCCCACGGGTGTATACCAACGGAAACCTGCCAGAGCTTTGAGCCTGCCCTTTGCTGCAACACTGAGCCAAAAGCCACAACGGAGTCCACCGGTAAACCAACGCAAGACCAAGAGCCAAGGACGCCCTACCGGACCAACTTAACGTGACTACTCTGCAGTTGTATCGTATGAGTCGCTGTCCACACAAGCGGCCGACTCAGCAGACGTAGCACAACAGGTAAAGGCTCTATACCGGGGAATGAAGGCTCTGCAGGAGTGAGGCAGCACTGCAAGGGTTAAAATGCAAGTTTAACAACAGAAGGCTCAGTATGGTGTAGTAGCTCTGCAAGCGTACGGAGGCTCAGTGAAGGAAGCACAGCTCTGCAAATCAGCACGGAACTCTGCACTGGACTGAGGCAACACAAGGGTGAAGTGGTCACAGGGCAGCTGGGCAAACAGCAACAGCAGCAGTAAGAATGTCGCGGCGGTGACAACAGGAACAGGCAGGTCGCTGGAGCAGGCCGGTAGTCGATCACGGAGCAGGAAGTCAGCCAGGTCGGGTCGTAGCACGTAGGAGGTTCTCAGACAAACCGGGTCAATCACGATCAGGAACACTGGAGCGTAGTCAGGACAGGCCAAGTCGGTACACAGGAATCCGGAACACAGGAACACAGCAGCAGCAAAACTGGCTCAGAAACACCACGAAAGGGCATCTGACAGGTGTCATGGCCAGGCATAAAAATGTCACCAGGGGCGGGCCAAATCAACTCAGCGAATCAGAGTGTACCACAAACGAGAGTGACAGGAGGATCACAGGCACTGTGATAGTACCCCCTCTCAAAGACCCCCTCTCTCTGCAGGAGGTTTAGGTTTCTGAGGATATTTAGAGTGGAAGTTGCGCAAAAGTCTGGGCGCATGGAGATCCCTTTGGTCAACCCAAGAATGTTCCTCAGGGCCATAGCCCTTCCAGTGAACCAAATATTGCAACTTCCCTCTAAGTCTCCTAGAATCAATGATGCTCTGGACCTCGGATTCCTCTTGGCCCTGAACGTCCACCTGCCCAGGAATTACTGGAGTGGTAGTGTAACGGTTGCAAACCAAGGGTTTCAAAAGAGACACATGGAACACATTATGAATATGCATAGAGGCCGGGAGTTCCAATGCTTAAGTGACAGGATTAATCTTGCGGATGATTTTAAAGGGACCAATAAACCGAGGAGCCAACTTATTGGAGGGTACCTGCAAATTGAGGTTCCTGGAGGAGAGCCATACTCTGTCCCCAACCTGAAATGAGACCGCTGGCAGCCGTCTACGATTGGAATGCCGCTGATGACTCTGGAATGACTGATTGAGGGTCCTCTGAACCTGTGCCCATGTGGAACAGAGTTGCGCCATATGCTCATCCAAGGCAGGAATCTGTTGTGACTGAAACGAGTCCGGGAGCAAGCACGGCTGGAACCCGTAATTGATAAGAAACAGGGAGCTCCCGGACGATGAGTTGACTGCACAATTCCTCGCAAACTCCGCCCATGGCAACAGGTCAGCCCAATTGTCATGATGATCGGTTACAAAACAGCGCAGGAACTGCTCCAGTCCCTGATTGGCACGCTCAGTGGCTCCGTTGGTCTGGGGATGGTAGGCGGAGGAGAAGGACAATTGGATGCCCATCTGGCCACAGAATGCCCTCCAAAACCTGGACACGAACTGGCTCCCACGATCGGAGACTATAACTCTGGGTACCCCGTGTAAGCGGAACACCTCTCTAGCAAAGACTACCGCCAATTCCTGAGCCGATGGAAGCCCATTGAGAGGCACGAAATGAGCCATCTTAGAGAACCTGTCTACCACCATGAGGATAAACGTATACCCCCTAGAGACTGGCAATTCTCCCAAAAAGTCAATGGATATATGAGACCAAGGACGTTCTCCATTAGGCACTGGTTGGAGCAAACCCACTGGGAGATGTCTGGGAGTCTTGGCATGAGCACAAGTAGCACAAGCAGCAGTAAAAGTGGAACAATCGGCTCTGAGAGTGGGCCACCAGAATAACTGTGAAAGAGACCATACAAGTTGATCACTACCGATATGCCCAGCCGCTTTCGAAGAATGGTAGGCCTCCAATAGACGGGTACGGAATGGCTCATCCAGAAAACATTTACCAACTGGGGTCTCTGGTGGAGCCCTAGATTGAGAGGCCAAAATCTCCTCCCCCAGAGGCGAAGTTATACTAGTACGAATAGTAGCCAGAATACGATCTGGCTGAATAATAGGTACTGGTTCTTCCTCCCTCTCAGTGTCCGACACGAACTGTCGGGACAAGGCGTCTGCCCTAACATTCTTAGAGCCTGGAAGGTAGGGCACTATGAAATTAAACCGGGACAAAAAGAGTGCCCACCTGGCTTGTCGTGAGGACAATCTTTTAGCTTCAGAGAGATATGCCAAATTCTTGTGATCGGTAAGGATTAATACTGGGGTCTGAGCGCCTTCCAACAGGTGGCGCCATTCTTTCAGTGCCAGAATAATGGCCAGTAGCTCTCTGTCGCCAATCTCATAGTGGCTCTGTGCACTGGACAGTTTTTTTGAGAAAAACCCGCAGGGTCTCAAGGTGCCACCTCCCACAGGACGTTGAGAGAGCACTGCCCCAACCCCAACCTCAGAGGCGTCAACTTCCAACGTAAATGACAGGGAAGGATTGGGGTGAGACAGCACTGGGGCAGACGCAAAGGCAGATTTCAAGGTCTCAAATGCATTCTCAGCTGCCTCGGACCACTGAGAGGGAGTAGCGCCTTTATGTGTCAAATCCGACAAAGGTTTTACAATCGTAGAAAAGTTCTTGATGAACTTTCTGTAATAGTTGGCAAAGCCCAAAAAAACGCTGAATAGCTTTTAACCCCTTAGGGTGAGGCCATTGCAAGACTGCTGCCAACTTATCTTGATCCATAGCAATGACATCTTTGGAGATTACGAACCCCAAGAATGGTACTTGGGACGTATGGAATTTGCATTTTTCTAGTTTACAAAATAGTTTATTTTTACGAAGTCGAAGCAAGACGTCCGAGACATCCTTAATATGTTGGGAGAGGTTGGCAGAATGAATTAGTATATCGTCCAGATATACCATCACACAGGACTGAAGCATGTCATGCAGGATATCATTAATAAATTCCTGGAACACCGCAGGTGCATTGCATAAGCCAAATGGCATCACCAGATATTCGTAGTACCCTGTTCTGGTATTAAATGCCATTTTCCACTCATCACCCTCCTTAATTCTGATCAGATTGTAGGCGGCTCGCAACTCAAGTTTAGTGAAGATAGAAGAGCCCTTTAATCTGTCAAACAATTCGTTAATGAGTGGAATAGGGTAGGCATTCTTAGGCATCAGCTTATTAAGCACCCGGTAATCAATACATGGCCTGAGTTCGCCACTTTTCTTTTTTACAAAGAAGAATCCGGCCCCAGCTGGGGAGGTAGACTTGCAAATAATTCCCCTCTTGAGGGCGTCTTCAATGTACTCCTCCATTGCCCTGTTCTCCTCACATGACAGTGGATAAGTGCGACCCCTAGGGGGCACCGCACCCGGAGGCAGATCAATAGCGCAATCATAGGGTCTATGCTCAGGCAATGCGCTGGCCTCTCCCTTGCTGAATACGTCACTGAATTCCCCATATTCGGCTGGCACAGAAGGGGAGGTACACATAATCTTGACAGTGAGCGATAGTTCTTAGTACAGTATTCAGACCAGGAATTAACCTCACATTTTTGCCAATCAAATTGAGGATTATGCAATAGCAACCACGGGAACCCCAAAATGACTGCATGGTGAGGAGAACAAATAATTTGGAACCGTACCTCCTCTTTGTGGAGAGCCCCAACTGACATCGTGATAGGAATCGATTCCATAGTAATAAATGCAGGTTCCAAAGGTCTGCCATCGATGGCTTCAATCGCCAAAGGACATTCCTTCTTGCATATCGGAATACTGTGCAATACAGCGAAAGATTGGTCCATAAAGTACCCGGCTGCACCAGAATCCACCAGTGCCAGGACCTCCACGACCCTGTCAGCCCAAGAGAATACCACCTGGATGGTGGGTTTAACAGTACTTGGATCTAGGGACTGTTGTACACCACCTAGGGCCTCTCCCCCAAGGTACCCTAGGTGCGTCCGTTTCCCGGCCATACTGGACAAGTGCATAATAGGTGCCCAGGTTTGCCACAGTATAAACATAGGCCTTGCTTCCTGCAGTACGACCTCTCCTCCTTAGTGAGCATAGTGAACCCCAGCTGCATTGGCTCTGCCGCCTCGGCTGGGTGTTCAGGAGGAAAGGGTGGTGAGGGTGGGTTAAAGAAACTGTCCTGGCCATAGGTTCTGAATCTCGCCCTTTTAGCCAACCGTCTCTCACGGATGCGGGAATCAATGAACATAACGTAGTCAACGTATTCATCCAGATCACTAGGTACGTCTCGAGCAGCTATTTCATCCTTAATCTGTTCAGAAAGACCCTGAGCAAAGGCTGCAACTAAAGCCTCATTGTTCCAGCCCACCTCTGCTGCCAAGGTCCGAAACGCGATAGCATAGTCGCCCAGAGTGCGTTCGCCATGCTGAATCTCCATTAACCTCTTGGCAGCAGAGGCAGCCCTGCCAGGAACCTCAAACACTCGGCGGAACTTTCTTACAAACTCGTTAAAGTTCAGAGTGCAAGGTTTGGCATTCTCCCACAAGGGATTCGCCCAAGCCAATGCTTTGCCCGTCAACAGTGATATCATGAATCCGACCTTACTCCGGTCGTTAGGAAATGCCTGGGGCGTCAATTCCAAAAATATCTCCAACTGATTAATGAAGCCCCTGCATTGGGAAGGTTTGCCATCATATCTCAATGGTAACAGCGCCGCTGCCATTAAACCTCTGGTATTAGTAGGAGGGGCTACAGGCAGATTATCCGGTGTCAAGACTGGGGGGACCACCGGATACGGGCTAGGCTTGTCAAGGTGTACCGTACGCTCAAGTAAGGTCTGTAAAGCCAGTGCCAATTGGTCCAGGCACTGCTCATGGACATCCATTCTCCAGTGGATGTTTTGTGTGTTACTTTCACCTTTACTGTCTGAGGTCATGGCCCTTTCATACTGTAACGGTTTTTAGGACACTCAGACCAGTTGGTAAAATCAAACACAGTTTTATTAAATAAAAAATAATGCAAACGATCGCCCTCTGCAGGCAACAGGAATAATAACGCTGTATAGACTGATATAACCCAAAGGCCCAATACACAGAAACAGGGTAACACACACTATCTCAGAACAGATAATGGCAATATAGACACAAATGGGTTAAATGCAAAAATCAGTCCATCTCAGCTGTGGGGTTTGGCACGCCCAAGGTGGTGATAGGAGGTTCTGTGTAGATGTAGACAACACAGAGTTCTTAAGGTAGTAATGCTGTAGGCAATCTGTGACCAGTGGTAGATTCAGCAGAACAGTGACCCAAATGGGCCCCGCGGGCGTACCCAATGAGACAACTGATTCTGCAAGTGCGAGAGTCGGTAGCCCCCACGGGCGTGTAACCGGAGACCAACAGCTAGCGGTAGTTGAGCCAATAGCCCCCACGGGCGTATAACCGGAGACCAACAACAAGCGGTAGTTGAGCCAATAGCCCCCACGGGCGTATACCAACGGAAACCTGCCAGAGCTTTGAGCCTGCCCTTTGCTGCAACACTGAGCCAAAAGCCACAATGGAGTCCACCGGTAAACCAACGCAAGACCAAGAGCCAAGGACGCCCTACCGGACCAACTTAACGTGACTACTCTGCAGTTGTATCGTGTGAGTCGCCGTCCACACAAGCAGCCGACTCAGCAGACGTAGCACAACGGGTAAAGGCTCTATACCGGGGAATGAAGGCTCTGCAGGAGCGAGGCAGCACTGCAAGGGTTAAAATGCACATTTAACAACAGAAGGCTCAGTATGGTGTAGTAGCTCTGCAAGCGTACGGAGGCTCAGTGAAGGAAGACAGCTCTGCAAATCAGCACGGAACTCTGCACTGGACTGAGGCAACACAAGGGTGAAGTGGTCTCACGGCAGCTGGGCAAACAGCAACAGTAGCAGTAAGAATGTCGCGGCGGTGACAACAGGAACAGGCAGGTCGCTGGAGCAGGCCGGTAGTCGATCACGGAGCAGGAAGTCAGCCAGGTCGGGTCATAGCACGTAGGAGGTTCTCAGACAAACCGGGTCAATCACGATCAGGAACGTCAGCCAAGCCGGGTCAGGTAATGGAGGTGGTTCGCAGACAAGCCGGGTCAATCACGATCAGGAACACTGAAGCGTAGTCAGGACAGGCCGAATCGGTACACAGGAACTCAGAATACAGGAACACAGCAACAGCACTACTGGCTCAGAAACACCACGAAAGGGCATCTGACAGGTGTCATGGCCAGGCATAAAAAGGTCACCAGTGGCGGGCCAAACCAACTCAGCGAATCAGAGTGTACCACAAACGAGAGTGACAGGAGGATCACAGGCACTGTGATAGTATAGCTGTAATATACTGATCTAGGTATAATGTACAGGTGATATATACTGATCTAGGTATAATGTATAGGTGAGATATACTGATCTAGGTATAATGTATAGGTGTGATATACTGATCTTGGTATAATGTATTGGTGTGATATACTTATCTAGGTATAATGTACAGGTGATATATACTGATCTAGGTATAATGTATAGGTGAGATATACTGATCTTGGTATAATGTACAGGTGAGATATACTGATCTAGGTATAATGTATAGGTGTGATATACTGATCTAGGTATAATGTATAGGTGTAAGATACTGATCTAGGTATAATGTATTGGTGTGATATACTTATCTAGGTATAATGTACAGGTGATATATACTGATCTAGGTATAATGTATAGGTGAGATATACTGATCTTGGTATAATGTACAGGTGAGATATACTGATCTAGGTATAATGTATAGGTGTGATATACTGATCTAGGTATAATGTATAGGTGTAAGATACTGATCTAGGTATAATGTACAGGTGAGATATACTGATCTAGGTATAATGTATAGGTGTGATATACTGATCTTGGTATAATGTATTGGTGTGATATACTGATCTAGGTATAATGTATTGGTGTGATATACTTATCTAGGTATAATGTACAGGTGATATATACTGATCTAGGTATAATGTATAGGTGAGATATACTGATCTTGGTATAATGTACAGGTGATATATACTGATCTAGGTATAATGTATAGGTGTGATATACTGATCTAGGTATAATGTATAGGTGTAAGATACTGATCTAGGTATAATGTACAGGTGATATATACTGATCTAGGTATAATGTATAGGTGAGATATACTGATCTTGGTATAATGTACAGGTGAGATATACTGATCTAGGTATAATGTATAGGTGTGATATACTGATCTAGGTATAATGTATAGGTGTAAGATACTGATCTAGGTATAATGTACAGGTGAGATATACTTATCTAGGTATAATGTACAGGTGATATATACTGATCTAGGTATAATGTATAGGTGTGATATACTGATCTAGGTATAATGTTTACCTGTGACATACTGATCTAGGTATTGTAACGGGCCATAGGCCGTTACTTCGACAAAATGGAAACGAGACATGACTTTGTTGGCATAAACTGAGTCTGTTCGCCATATTAGAACGATTCGTGGTCGAATAAGACATTGTCGGATTAATCACCAGGTTGACCAACCCTCGGTCGAATAGAACGTTGTCGGGAGTTAAATCTATTCTCCCTATTGTTCCTCGACTCTCGCCCGAGGGATCCCGGCAGGATTGGTCGACAAGACGGAACATACGAGCACCGGATTGGTCGATCTGAAGGCAAGATGCCTGAACTCTTAATCCAATGGCTTTGTGGACATGGCCATTGTATTCCCAAATGTGTATTGGACCCATTGAGACTATACCCCCAACCGAGACCCCCTTTGTACAATAACTTAATCAGGTCTGGCTACCCAGCCTGTAGGTTATGCTCCACCCCAGTCACAGGGAGGTTGGGAAACGGACCAGTCGGGTTATACTTGGTTCCATCGCTCCTTTGTCCATTGGTCCCCACATTAACCCTAGCCATATTGCGTACCCTTCCCCTCCCGGTTGTACTGTTTCATTGTTTACTGTGTGTATAAAAGAATGCTGAATGTGCCAATAAAGTGTTTTTGTTTGGAGCAAGCTGTCTCAGTGTGTCGTGCTTGTCTGGGTGGTCTAAAGAGTTGTCACAGTGCCTTACCTCGGCCTGCGCCATTCAGCCAGGAGCAGGGTTCTGGACGGACGCTCCTGCATCACTAGTAGCATTCCTCTGCCTGCGGCCTAGTCTGGTTCCTGGTTACTGGCAGCACTGAATCAAGCACTTGCCTGGACGCCTGTTATAGGCCCAGCCTGGGGAACCTAATTGGTCCCACCTTCTCCTACACCTTTATAAACCTCTATGGGCCGGTGTATCAGTTACCCTTCTGTTGGTGTTCTGAGCAGTTCATTATCTAGTGTTCCTGATTCCTGTGTATGATCCGGCTTGTCTGTCCATCCATTCTGGTGTTGATCTGTGGCTCTGTCTGACTATTCTCCTTGTACATTCCGATTTGGCTCAGATATCCTTTCTGGTGCAAACCTGTGGCTCTGGCTGACTACCTGCTCTGTGTATGACCTAGGCTTGTCTGACTACCCACTCTGGTGTTGACCTGGGGCTCTATCCACTGTGCATCCAGCATTCCATTGCTTCAGTGGATATCCAATCTGGTGCAAACCTGTGGCTCTGTCTGACTACCCGCTCCGTGTATGACTTTGGTTTGTCTGACTATCCTATCTGGTGTTTACTAGAAGGCCCTGTCTGTTCACTCCTAGGGTTGGTTTCATTATCCAGACATCCTTCCTAGTATTGACCTGGGGCTAGCAGACTGCCAGCTACTGACTGCAGGCTGAGTCAGTATCACTCTTGGGCGTTACCTTACCGCGAGACTCCAGCAGGCTGAGGCCTAGTCTCGGACAGTGTGGTGGTGATATTGGGAGACTGCTATTCCTGATACAGTATTCGCCTTTTCGATCACCCAGTGTGTGTATATATTATATTGCATTACTGTTGTTATTTTCATAATAAAGGTTATATTAACTATACCGTCTGACTCCTGGTTCTGCTTGCCAACTGTAACAGTACGTAAGTGTCATGACAACAGACGGTGATAGTGATCCTCCTTTACAGACAATATTTGACAGAATGCAGGATCAAGATCAACGTATTGATCAGTTGGTAGGTGCTTTGCAGACCCTGCTTGGCAGAACCGCTCACTGGGAACACTATAACCTGCAGCAGGTGGCCACCCCAGTTTCTCCTTCAGGCACCTACAGCTGCTACAGGACTGGTCAGAGGGTTAACTGGATCCGCTCCACTCCCACAACGCTATAGTGGGGAACCTGAGTTATGTCGCGGATTCCTTAATCAGTTGGGCATATACCTCGAGATGCTTCCTCATGCCTTCCCTACTGAGTGCAGTAGGGTTGGACTTATGATTTCTCTCCTGGCTGGCAAGGCATTGGCTTGGGCGAATCCATTATGGGAGACGGAGAAACCCATAATATATGATTTTACTCAATTTGTGGCCTCATTTAGAAGAGTATTTGACGTGCCAGGTCGCGGAACCTTGGCTTCCAAACATCTGATGACCATCCATCAGGATAACCGCACGGTGGCAGAATACGCAATCGAGTTTCGAACCCTAGCAGCTGAAGTAGGGTGGAACAATGAGGTCCTGATAGCTGCATTCTCCCAAGGGCTTTGTGATTACATGAAGGACGAGATTGCTGCTCGTGACCTACATAAGTCTGGATGAGATGATATCCTTTGTCATCCTCGTAGATACATGGGTCTGGAAGAGACCGTCGTTTAAGGAGTGCCTGTGGAGGCACCCTACCAGCATGTCCTACAACTTTTCTTGCCCACACTGTCCTCCCTCACCTCCCATGCCTCCTGGTTCCGACACTATGGGTGGTGAACCTATGCAGGTTGGAGCTACCCGACTCTCTGCGGTGGAGAGGGCCCATAGGCGGAGGGAGGGACTAGGTCTGTACTGCGGTAAGAATGGTCACTTCCTGAAATCATGCCCGGTACATCCGGGAGATGCTCGCACCAAAAGATCCTGTCAGGGACAGATCTTAGGTGGCATCTCACAGTCCCCTGAAGCCTCTCAGGGTAAACCCTTGCTGGACATAATTCTGTCTTGGGCCATAAAGTCTATCCCTGTGCCCCCTCTTATAGACTCTGGAGCAGCAGGTTATTTTGTGGACACCGCATTCGCTGAGCATTTTGGGACTCTTTTACTGCCTTGTGACACTCCTTTGGTGGTTGAAGCTATTGATGGAAGACCCCTGCTGCCAGCACATATTACCCACGAGACGGCCCCACTTACCCTAAGCGTGGGAGCCCTGCATAAGGAAACCCTGAAGTTTCAGGTGATAAACTCCCCGCATTATGCTATTGTATTAGGGTTCCCATGGTTACAAAAACATAACCCTAAAATTGACTGGAGCACGTGGGAGATATTGTCCTGGGGGACTCACTGTGAGGAGTCGTGTCTTGCACGTCCCATCACACTTGCCTGTGCCAAGTCTCAAGGCCTACCTGGGTCCAGCTAAAGAGACTGGAGCAAAGGGTAAGTTCTAGTCAATATTGGACACTAGTGTCTCCCCCTTTCCTGCGAGCTGTAGCATCAATTGCTGGTTGTAGCATTATGATATTGTGATCCACTCAGCAAGTGACAAGGTCACTTCCTTGAGGTTGGTTCCTGCTAGGAGTGCTCCTTGGTATTCTGTGGAGCTTCAGGCTCTGAGGCGAAAGCTCTGCAGGAAACATCACGACTCATGTAGATCTCAGCTGCATGTTGACCTGCTGGCTTTTAGGATCTGCCGGTGAGGATATAAGGGCAAAAAAGGCTTTTGTTCCCAAAGGATTTAATCCTCTAGGAATAGTCCCGCAGCACTGCTGAGGATTGTGGACCGCCTGATTCTACTTAACTGTACCACCATTGTTCCATCTAATAAGTGCTGAAGTGACTTCCATCGATACTTTATTAATAAAATCTTCAACATCAGGGCTGGTGTCTGCCTGAGGCCAACTCTTGTGCCCAGTCTCAACTAGAGGAGGGTCTTGTCCTGGATCATTTCCAGTTGGTCTCTGTCAATTACCTCCAGAAGCTCACAGCTGGGTACAAGAGGACGACATGTGACCTGGATCCCTGTCCATCATGGCACCTTAAAGAGTCTATGGGGATAGGGAGTCCATGGTTGGCAGAGCTGGTCAACAGCTCACCTGCTGAGTTGGTGATACAAGATATTAGAAAAGAACCTTAGTTAGTCTGTGCTTGAAGCATAATTGCCTCAGTGTTGACCAGCTGTCCAACTACTGCCCTATAGCCTACATTTCTCTTCTTGGGAAGGTGTTGGAGAGAGTGGTTCTCTCCTAGCTGGAACACTCTCTGAATGTTTCCTTCAAGCCTACAGTCATGGTTCAGGGCTGGTCATGGACCAGACTCAGCCTTGGTTTGTGCGGCAGATGAATTATTAAGGTGTATGGACAGGGGTTGTATTTCGGCCATGATCATGCTTCATCTCTACACAGCCTTTGACACCTCTGGAGGCTAGCAGGTATTGGTATATATATATATATATATATTAGGAAGCTGTGGGAGGTCCTCCACCGGAATGGTTTGCTGATGGCCCCCACATCTATGTCTCATTCCAGGATAACAGCCATGAAGACTCTGACTGATTGCTTGGCTGACATCTCCACATGGATGGAGAATAATTGGCTGAGGCTGATTCCAGGTAAGAGGTAAGACTGAGATGATGATTTTGGGCTCAGAGAGTAGACTGCGGGCAGAGGCAGGAGGAGATTCTGCCTGCCCTGTAGCTCGCAGTCTTGTGTATGTCTTTGTCTTTAGCCCATGCATTCAAGCTCAGGTTGCAGCCACAGGGAATACTGGATTTCACTATCTGAGAAATATCTGGTTCTGCCTTCTTTGGCCTTCATGCCTTTGTGTCAATGTGTTTGGACCATGGAAATGGAAACATGTGGAATATGAAGTTTAATGTGGGGAAGTGTAAAGTCATGCATTTGGGAGGAAACAATCCCAAGGCTACTTATAAACTTAATGGAATAATTTTAGGTGACTCGTTGCTAGAAAAAGACCTGGGTATCCTTGTCAACTACAAACTTGGAAACAGTGACCAGTGTCAAACAGCAGTAGCAAAGGCAAACAAAGTCCTGTCTTGCATAAAAAGAGGTATTGAAGCAAGAGTGGATAACATTATTTTGCCATTATACAAATCATTGGTAAGACCTCACCTTGAGTATGCAGTGCAATTTTGGGCACCGGTTCTGAAAAAGGATATACTAGAACTAGAGAGGGTACAGCGGAGAGCAACAAAATTAATTAAGGGAATGGAGGACTTGACATATGAGGAACGACTAAACAAACTTGGTTTATTTACTCTAGAGAAAAGACGACTAAGAGGAGACCTTATCACATTGTACAAGTATATGAGAGGTCAATACAAGGATCTCTGTGGTGAGCTATTTATTCCAAGGCCTGCTCAGGTGACCAGGGGACACCTCTTGAGATTAGAGGAAAGGAGGTTTAAACTTCAGCAGAGGAAGGGTTTTTTTACGGTAAGGTCTGTCAAATTGTGGAATTCATTGCCCAGGGAGGTAGTTATGGCAGATACAATGGACACATTTAAGAGAAGATTAGATACATTTCTTTCAAAAGGGAACATACAGAGTTATACTGTTTATCAGTAGGCAGATCAGGAAGGTCTGATAAAGACTAATTTAATTGGTAGCAGGAAAGCTATAAAATTCTTAGTTACTGAGGTATGAAGCGAAGGTTGAACTTGATGGACTTGTGTCTTTTTTCAACCTAATTTACTATGTTACTATGTTTACTATGTTACTAAATGCTCTTTATGCTTACCTTCCCTTGTTTCTCATGTGGAGTCTTCAAATGGTACAGAATGCAGCCTCACATGTTGAGAGGTATCTCTAAATTTGAACATAACACTCACGGACTGAGCTAACTGCATTTGTTGCCTATGGTCTTTCTCATTTAGAATTTAGGGCTTATTAGATTTTGCATGGTGTCAGGCCTCAATTCTTGGCTTAAGGGCCGGTGAGTGGTGACTACAGCCTGCATCATCTGGGGGTTTTCTGCTGGTGGAGCAAAAAGAGTAGTATTTCCATTTTGGATGAAGGGCATTCTTGGGTTCAGCTTCTGTGATCTGGAATTCCCTGTCCCTGGGACTCAGGTATGCGCCAGATCTCCTGTCCTGTGTCCATAGTAAGACCTACATTTTCCTTATGGCTTTACCAAATGTACTGATAGAAGTATAATATATATAGGTGTATTTTACTGATATAGGGTATTATGTATATAGGTGTAATGTACTGATATAAGATATAATGTATAGGTGCATTGTACTGATATAAGGTATAATGTATATAGGTGTAATGTACTGATATAGGGTATAATGTGTATAGGTACATTGTACTGATATAAGAGGTAATGTATATAGGTGTAATGTACTGATATAAGGTATAATGTGTATAGGTGCATTGTACTGATATAAGGTATAATGTATATAGGTGTAATGTACTGATATAAGATATAATGTATAGGTGCATTGTACTGATATAAGGTATATAGGTGTAATGTACTGATATAAGATATAATGTATATAGGTGTAATGTACTGATATAAGATGTAATTTATAGGTACATTGTACTGATATAAGGTATAATGTATATAGGTGTAATGTACTGATATAAGATATAATGTATAGGTCCATTGTACTGATATAAGGTATAATGTATATAGGTGTATTTTACTGATATAAGATATAATGTATATAGGTGCATTGTACTGATATAAGGTATAATGTATATAGGTGTAATGTACTGATATAAGGTATTATGTATATAGGTGTAATGTACTGATATAAGATATAATGTATATAGGTGTATTTTATAGGAATAATATTCTTATCTAGGTGTAATGTACTGATATAAGATATAATGTATAGGTGCATTGTACTGATATAAGGTATCTATATATATAAAAGAAGACTTCTGTGTGCCTGGCAAACACACCCAGGGGTGGTATTAAGGAGGAGTTACTGTTCCTATTGGGTGATTCAATCATGCAGGGAGTTGGCCCGCCCCCACTATGCAGCCCGCCCACCACTATCAAAGTAAGAAAAAACAATATGGCCGCCACTTGCTCCTACACCACAGACAAACACACATGCCTCACTCATACAGCACCACACAAACACACACAGACCACCACACACACACATGCCCCACTCACACAGCACCAAACACACATGCCCCCACTCACACACACAGCACCACATACACACAGAAAGCCAGAAATAAATATGGCTGACACACACACACACACACACACTCACTCACCCTGACTCCCAGTGGCCTCAGCAGGACCTGTAGTGCAGCACCAGGGGAACAAAATGGCACTCAAAGGGTTAAGGTAGGCCCTCTGCTGAATTATTTCTTCACTGTCATCATTTGCCATGCAAGACACAGGACAGACAGCCATCAGGTACACACTTAACCCACTGACTGCCACAGGGTTGTGTATCAAGTCTTACCCCTCAGGGAGTGTGTTCAGACCCCTCACACTGTAAACTTGCATTTCCCTCCCACTTCTCCTCCTTCCCCAGCCTATAACTAGCACTTTTCCATATATATGTTAAGCCCCGCCCCTACTCGCGATTAAGCCCCGCCCACTTTTAACCCAAATTGTCCCATTGCTCTCTCCACATCAGCACCACATGAGGGACTCCACAAGTAAAAGTTCACAGGTATTACACACACATGCCTCACTCACACAGCACCACCACACACACACAGCCAGAAAGAAATATGGCTGACACACAGTCACTCACCCTGACTCCCAGTGGCCTCAGCAGGACCTGCACTACAGCCACTGAAGGGTGTGACAGCACCAAGTGAACAAAATGGCACTCAAAGAGTTAAGGTAGGCCCTCATTGCTCAATTATTTCTTCACTGTCATCATTTGCCATGCAAGACTCAGGACAGACAGCAATCAGGTACACACTTAACCCACTGACTGCCACAGGGTTGTGTATAAGGTTTTACCCCTCAGGGAGTGTGTTCAAACCCCTCACACTGTAAACTTGCATTTCCCTCCCACTTCTCCTCCTTCCCCAGCCTATTACTAACACTTTTTCCACATTTATGTTAAGCCCCGCCCCCTACTCGTGATTAAGCCCCACCCACTTTTAACCCAGATTGCCCCATTTGTCTCTCCACATCAGCACCACATCAGTCCCCTCTAGGGACTCCACAAGTCCGTTTTCCCAGGTATGAATACACTTCCCACTGCTATTTATCTCTGACATGCCTCTCTATACATTAACCATTTGAGTGCCAGAGGGGTACACAACTCATGCACACGTGTGTTTCTTCTCATATATGTTGTGTGTGTACATCTCTGTTACATATGTGTGTCCATGTGTGCATCTCCAGTGTGTCTGTGTGTACATGTCTTTTGCATGTTTCTGCCGCTCACTGTGTGTATGTGCATACCTCCCAACATTTCACATGGCCAAAGAGGGACACTTTAGTTTTAGGTGATATTGTTGGGGGCGTGGCTGGTGGGCAGTGCATTAGTAATAATTTTTAGGTTATTTCATGACCTATTACTGGCTATTTATGTAAGTGAATAAATGATTTAGTGCAAGACCAAAGTATTTTATTTGCACTCACTAATGTATAAACACATATACTGAAGTTTACAAAAATATGTATATGAGGTTTATTGCTGTAGAGCAAAGTAATACACACCACACAGTCAGGGCTGGTGCAAGGATTTTTGCCACCCTAGGCAAAACCTAATTTTGCTGCCCATTTCGCTCCGCCCCTTGTGCCCCACCCCTTTATACCCCGGCCTACTTATACCCAACCTCTTTTCATGATTGTCCTCTCTCTGCCCCCTGGCCCAGTCTGACCCTGGTCTGGAGATGCCTGTAAGAGATGCCCCCCACCAGCTCCAACTTGCCCCTTATCAGCTTCACTTTGGCCCACCAGCTCCGCTTTGCCCCTCTCAGCTCCACTTTGTCCCCCATCAACTCCAACTTGCCGCCTCAGCTCCTACTTGCCCCCATCAGCTCCACTTTGCCCCCCACCAGCTCCAACTTGCCCCCACCAGCTCCACTTTGCCCCCCATCCACTCCAACTTGCCGCCTCAGCTCCTACTTGCCCCCATCAGCTCCACTTTGCCCCCCACCAGCTCCAACTTGCCCCCACCAGCTCCACTTTGCCCCCCATCCACTCCAACTTGCCCCCACCAGCTCCACTATGCCCCCAGCAGCTCCAACTTGGCACCATCAGCTCCACTTTGCCCCCCATTCGCTCCAACTTGCCCCCATCAGCTCCACTTTGCCCCCCATCTGCTCTAACCTGCCCCCCCTCAGCTCCACTTTGCCCCCCCTCAACTCCACTTTGCCCCCTCAGGTCCAACTTGCCCCCATCAGCTCCATTTTGACCCCCATCCGCTCCAACTTACCCCCATCGGCTCCACTTTGCCCCCCATCCGCTCCAACTTGCCCCCACCAGCTCCACTTGCCCCCACCAGCTCCACTATGCCCCCTCAGCTCCAACTTGCCACCATCAGCTCCAACATGCCACCCATCCGCTCCAACTTGCCCCCCAGCCGCTCCAACTTGCCCCACATCCGCTCTAACTTGCCCCCTATCCGCTCTAACTTGCCCCCACCAGCTCCACTTTGCCCCCCTTCAAGCTCCACTTTGCCCCCCCTCAGCTTCACTTTGCCCCCCCTCAGCTTCACTTTGCCCCCCTCAGCTCCACTTTGCCCCCCCTCAGCTCCACTTTACCCCCTCAGCTCCAATTTGCCCCCATCAGCTCCACTTTGACCCTCATCCGCTCCAACTTACCCCCATCAGCTCCACTTTGCCCCCACCAGCTCCACTATGCCCCCTCAGCTCCAGCTTTCCCCTATCAGCTCCAACTTGCCCCCATCAGCTCCACTTTGCCCCACATCCGCTCCAACTTGCCCCCAGCAGCTCCACTATGCCCCTTCAGTTCCAACTTGCCCCCCATCACATACCTGCAGCTCCTGCGCAGTCTTCTCTTCAGTAATGCAGAGCGCGGCGGGAGATCATGACTCCCAGCGCGCTCTGCATTACTAAAGATCCAACCCAATGAGGGAGCGCTGTAGCAACGCAGACCTGACTGTGTTGTGGTTCCCGGCGTGGTGTGTGCGGGCGCAGCTCTTCTCCGCTGCATGCCCGCGCCCCCAGTACGTGTGCGCCCTAGGTCGGCGCCTACCTCGCCTATAGGTGGAGCCGGCCCTGCACACAGTCTGACCTCCTAAAAAGAGGGACAGAGGGATCCGGCCCTCAAAGAGGGACACTTGGGATGTATGGTATGTGTCTGCCTGTGTGTTGCATATGTCTGTGTTTATCAGTGTGTCTGCATTTCACACATGTGCGCCCAACGGTCATAACATGACGGGCAACGCCGTCCCACATTGCTAGTAATGTATATAGGTGTAATGTACTGATATAGGGTATGTATATAGGCACATTGTACTGATATAAGGTATAATGTATATAGGCACATTGTACTGATATAAGGTATAATGTATATAGGTGTAATGTACTGATATAAGATATAAGGTATATAGGTGTAATGTACTGATATAGGGTATTATGTATATAGATGTAATGTACTGATATAAGGTATAATGTATATAGGTGTAATGTACTGATATAAGATATAATGTATATAGGTGTAATGTACTGATATAGGGTATTATGTATATAGATGTAATGTACTGATATAAGGTATCTATATATATAAAAGAAGACTTTGTGCCTGCCAAAACACACCCAGGGGAGGCACAAAGCAGGAGTTACTACTCCTATTGGGTGATTCAATCATGCAGGGAGTTGGCCCAACCCCACTATGCAGCCCGCCCACCACTATCAAAGTCAGAAAAAAACAATATGGCCGCCACTTGCTCCTACACCACAGACAAACACACATGCCCCACTCACACAGCACCAAACTCACACACATGCCCCACTCACACAGCACCACACAAACACACACACATGCCCCACTCATGCACACAGACCACCACACACACACATGCCCCACTCACATAGCACCAAACACACATGCCCCCACTCACACACACACACACAGCACCACGTACACACACAAAGCCAGAAATAAATATGGCTGACACACACACAGTCACTCACCCTGACTCCCAGTGGCCTCAGCAGGACCTGTAGTGCAGCACCAGGGGAACAAAATGGCACTCAAAGTGTTAAGGTAGGTCCTCATTGCTCAATTATTTCTTCACTGTCATCATTTGCCATGCAAGACACAGGACAGACAGCCATCAGATTCACACTTAACCCACTGACTGCCACAGGGTTGTGTATCAAGTTTTACCCTTCAGGGAGTCTGTTCAAACCCCTCACACTGTAAACTTGCATCCCCCCCCCCACTTCTCCTCCTTCCCCAGCCTATTACTAACACTTTAACATATTTATGTTAAGCCCCGCCCCCTTTCAACCCAAATTGCCCCATTGCTCTCTCCACATCAGAACCACATGAGGGACTCCACAAGTAAAAGTTCCCAGGTATAACACACACATGCCCCACTCACACAGCACCAAACACACACAAAGCCAGAAAGAAATATGGCTGACACACAGTCACTCACTCTGACTCCCAGTGGCCTCAGCAGGACCTGTAGTATAGCCACTGAAGGGTGCTACAGCACCAGGGGAACAAAATGACACTCAGAGGGTTAAGGTAGGCCCTCATTGCTCAATTATTTCTTCACTGTCATCATTTGCCATGCAAGACACAGGACAGACAGCCATCAGGTACACACTTAACCCACTGACTGCCACAGGGTTCTGTATCAAGTTTTACCCCTCAGGGAGTGTGTTCAAACCCCTCACACTGTAAACTTGCATTTCCCTCCCACTTCTCCTCCTTCACCAGCCTATTACTAACACTTTTTCACATTTATGTTAAGCCCCGCCCCCTACTCGTGATTAAGCCCCACCCACTTTTAACCCAGATTGCCCCATTTGTCTCTCCACATCAGCACTATATCAGTCCCCTCTAGGGACTTCACAAGTCAATGTTCCCAGGTATGAATACACTTCACACTGCTATTTAACTCTGACATGCCTCTCTATATCTTAACCCTTTGACTGCCAGAGGGGTACACAACTCATGCACGCATGTGTTTCTGCTCATATATGTTGTGTGTGTCTGTGTGTGTGTACATCTCTGTTACATATGTGTGTCCATGTGTGCATCTCCAGTGAGTCTGTGTGCGTACATGTCTTTTGCATGTTTCTGCTGCTCACTGTGTGTATGTGCATACCTCCCAACATTTCACATGGCCAAAGAGGGACACTTTACTTTTAGGTGATATTATTGGGGGCGTGGCTGGTGGGCGGGGCATTAGTAAGAATTTTTAGGTTATTTCATGACCTATTACTGGTTATTTATGTAACTTAATAAATGATTTAGTTCAAGACCAAAGTATTTTATTTGCACAGACTAATGTATAAACACATATACTGACGTTTATTGCTTTATTGCTGTAGAGCAAAGTAATACACACCACACAGTAAGGGCTGGTGCAAGGATTTTTGCCACCCTAGGCAAAACCTAATTTTGCTGCCCATTTCGCTCCGCCCCTTGTGTCCCACCCCTTTATACCCCGCCTACTTATACCCCACCTCTTTTCATGATTGTCCTCTCTCTGCCCCCTGAGCCACTCTGCCCCTGGTCTGGAGATGCCTGTAAGAGATGCCCCCCACCAGCTCCAACTTGCCCCTTATCAGCTTCACTTTGGCCCACCAGCTCCACTTTGTCCCCCATCAGCTCCACTTTGCCCCCCATCAGCTCCACTTTGCCCCCATCAACTCCAACTTACCGCCTCAGCTCCAACTTGCCGCCTCAGCTCCAACTTGCCCCCATCCTCTCCAACTTGCCCCCATCCGCTCCAACATGCTCCCATCCGCTCCAACATGCTCCCATCTGCTCTAACGTGCCCCCACCAGCTCCACTTTGCCCCCTCAGCTCCACTTTGCCCCATCAGCTCCACTTTGACCCTCATCCTCTCCAACTTGCCCCCCATCAGCTCCACTTTGCCCCCCATCAGCTCCACTTTGCCCCCCATCCACTCCAACTTGCCCCCACCAGCTCCACTATGCCCTCTCAGCTCCAACTTTCCCCTATCAGCTCCACTATGCCCCCCAGCAGCTCCACTATGCCCCCACCAGCTCCACTTTGCCCCCCCTTCAGCTCCACTTTGCCCCCCCTTCAGCTCCACTTGCCCCCCCTCAGCTCCAACTTGCCCCCCATCAGCTTCACTTTGACCCTCATCTGCTCCACTTTGACCCTCATCAGCTCCAACTTGCCCCCACCAGCTCCACTATGCCTCCTCAGCTCCAGCTTTCCCCTAACAGCTCCAACTTGCCCCCATCATCTCCACTTTGCCCCACATCCGCTCCAACTTGCCCCCTCAGCTCCACTATGCCCCCTCAGCTCCAACTTGCCCCCATCACATACCTGTAGCTCCCGCGCAGTCTTCTCTTCAGTAATGCAGATCGCGGCGGGAGATCATGACTCCCAGCGCGCTCTGCATTACTAAAGATCCGACCCAATAAGGGAGCGCTGTAGCAACACAGACCTGACTGTGTTGTGGTTCCCGGCGTGGTGTGTGCGGGCGCAGCTCTTCTCCGCTGCATGCCCGCGCCCCCAGTACGTGTGCGCCCTAGGCCGGCGCCTACCTCGCCTATAGTTGGAGCCGGCCCTGCACACAGTCTGACCTCCTAAAAAGAGGGACAACAGGGTGGGAAAGAGGGACAGAGGGATTTGGCCCTCAAAGAGGGACTGTCCCTCCTAAAGAGGGACACTTGAGATGTATGGTATGTGTCTGCCTGTGTGTTGCATATGTTTGTGTTTATCAGTGTGTCTGCATTTCACACACGTGTGCCCAATGGTCATAACATGACGGGCAACGCCGTCCCACGTTGCTAGTAATGTATATAGGTGTAATGTACTGATATAAGGTATAATGTTTATAGGTGCATTATACTGATATAAGGTATAATGTATATAGGTGTAATGTACTGATATAAGATATAATGTATATAGGTGTAATGTACTGATATAGGGTATTATGTATATAGATGTAATGTACTGATATAAGGTATAATGTATATAGGTGTAATGTACTGATATAAGGTATAATGTATATAGGTGCATTGTACTGATATAAGGTATAATGTATATAGGTGCATTATACTGATATAAGATATAATGTATATAGGTGCATTGTACTGATATAAGGTATAATGTATATAGGTGTATTGTACTGATATAAGGTATAATGTATATAGGTGTAATGTACTGATATAAGGTATAATGTATATAGGTGCATTATACTGATATAAGGTATAATGTATATAGGTGTAATGTACTGATATAAGATATAATGTATATAGGTGCATTGTACTGATATAAGGTATAATGTATATAGGTGTAATGTACTGATATAGGGTATAATGTGTATAGGTGCATTGTACTGATATAAGGTATAATGTATATAGGTGTAATGTACTGATATAGGGTATAATGTGTATAGGTGCATTGTACTGATATAAGGTATAATGTATATAGGTGTAATGTACTGATATAGGGTATGTATATAGGTGCATTGTACTGATATAAGGTATAATGTATATAGGTTTAAAGTACTGATATAAGATATAATGTATATAGGTGCATTGTACTGATATAAGGTATAATGTACATAGGTGTAAAGTACTGATATAAGATATAATGTATATAGGTGCATTGTACTGATATAAGGTATAATGTATATAGGTGTAATGTACTGATATAGGGTATAATGTGTATAGGTGCATTGTACTGATATAAGGTATAATGTATATAGGTGTAATGTACTGATATAGGGTATAATGAGTATAGGTGCATTGTACTGATATAAGGTATAATGTATATAGGTGTAATGTACTGATATAAGATATAATGTATATAGGTGTAATGTACTGATATAGGGTATTATGTATTTAGATGTAATGTACTGATATAAGGTATAATGTATATAGGTGTAATGTACTGATATAAGGTATAATGTATATAGGTGCATTATACTGATATAAGATATAATGTATATAGGTGCATTGTACTGATATAAGGTATAATGTATATAGGTGTATTGTACTGATATAAGGTATAATGTATATAGGTGTAATGTACTGATATAAGGTATAATGTATATAGGTGCATTATACTGATATAAGGTATAATGTATATAGGTGTAATGTACTGATATAAGATATAATGTATATAGGTGCATTGTACTGATATAAGGTATAATGTATATAGGTGTAATGTACTGATATAGGGTATAATGTGTATAGGTGCATTGTACTGATATAAGGTATAATGTATATAGGTGTAATGTACTGATATAGGGTATAATGTGTATAGGTGCATTGTACTGATATAAGGTATAATGTATATAGGTGTAATGTACGGATATAGGGTATGTATATAGGTGCATTGTACTGATATAAGGTATAATGTATATAGGTTTAAAGTACTGATATAAGATATAATGTATATAGGTGCATTGTACTGATATAAGGTATAATGTACATAGGTGTAAAGTACTGATATAAGATATAATGTATATAGGTGCATTGTACTGATATAAGGTATAATGTATATAGGTGTAATGTACTGATATAGGGTATAATGTGTATAGGTGCATTGTACTGATATAAGGTATAATGTATATAGGTGTAATGTACTGATATAGGGTATAATGAGTATAGGTGCATTGTACTGATATAAGGTATAATGTATATAGGTGTAATGTACTGATATAAGATATAATGTATATAGGTGTAATGTACTGATATAAGGTATAATGTATATAGGTGTAAAGTACTGATATAAGATATAAGGTATATAGGTGTAATGTACTGATATAAGATATAATGTATATAGATGTAATTTACTGATATAAGATATAATGTATATAGGTGTAATGTACTGATATAAGGTATAATGTATATAGGTGTAAAGTACTGATATAAGATATAAGGTATATAGGTGTAATGTACTGATATAAGGTATAAGGTATATAGGTGTAATGTACTGATATAAGATATAATGTATATAGATGTAATGTACTGATATAAGGTATAATGTATATAGGTGTAAAGTACTGATATAAGATATAAGGTATATAGGTGTAATGTACTGATATAAGGTATAATGTATATAGGTGTAATATACTGATATAAGGTATAATGTATATAGGTGCATTGTACTGATATAAGGTATAATGTATATAGATGTAATGTACTGATATAAGGTATAATGTATATAGGTGTAATGTACTGATATAAGGTATAATGTATAGGTGTATTGTACTGATATAAGGTATTATGTATATAGGTGTAATGTACTGATATAAGGTATTATGTATATAGGTGCATTATACTGATATAAGGTATAATGTATATAGGTGTAATGTACTGATATAAGATATAATGTATATAGGTGCATTGTACTGATATAAGGTATAATGTATATAGGTGTAATGTACTGATATAGGGTATAATGTGTATAGGTGCATTGTACTGATATAAGGTATAATGTATATAGGTGCATTATACTGATATAAGATATAATGTATATAGGTGCATTGTACTGATATAAGGTATAATGTATATAGGTGTATTGTACTGATATAAGGTATAATGTATATAGGTGTAATGTACTGATATAAGGTATAATGTATATAGGTGCATTATACTGATATAAGGTATAATGTATATAGGTGTAATGTACTGATATAAGATATAATGTATATAGGTGCATTGTACTGATATAAGGTATAATGTATATAGGTGTAATGTACTGATATAGGGTATAATGTGTATAGGTGCATTGTACTGATATAAGGTATAATGTATATAGGTGTAATGTACTGATATAGGGTATAATGTGTATAGGTGCATTGTACTGATATAAGGTATAATGTATATAGGTGTAATGTACTGATATAGGGTATGTATATAGGTGCATTGTACTGATATAAGGTATAATGTATATAGGTTTAAAGTACTGATATAAGATATAATGT
Source organism: Rhinophrynus dorsalis (assembly GCA_037306005.1). Lineage (NCBI taxonomy): Eukaryota > Metazoa > Chordata > Amphibia > Anura > Rhinophrynidae > Rhinophrynus > Rhinophrynus dorsalis. Next base: position 14,869 of record JBBDGT010000409.1, on the reverse strand, counting down.
ATATAGGTGCATTGTACTGATATAAGGTATAATGTACATAGGTGTAAAGTACTGATATAAGATATAATGTATATAGGTGCATTGTACTGATATAAGGTATAATGTATATAGGTGTAATGTACTGATATAGGGTATAATGAGTATAGGTGCATTGTACTGATATAAGGTATAATGTATATAGGTGTAATGTACTGATATAAGATATAATGTATATAGGTGTAATGTACTGATATAGGGTATTATGTATATAGATGTAATGTACTGATATAAGGTATAATGTATATAGGTGTAATGTACTGATATAAGGTATAATGTGTATAGGTGCATTGTACTGATATAAGGTATAATGTATATAGGTGTAATGTACTGATATAGGGTATAATGAGTATAGGTGCATTGTACTGATATAAGGTATAATGTATATAGGTGTAATGTACTGATATAAGATATAATGTATATAGGTGTAATGTACTGATATAGGGTATTATGTATATAGATGTAATGTACTGATATAAGGTATAATGTATATAGGTGTAATGTACTGATATAAGGTATAATGTATATAGGTGCATTATACTGATATAAGATATAATGTATATAGGTGCATTGTACTGATATAAGGTATAATGTATATAGGTGTATTGTACTGATATAAGGTATAATGTATATAGGTGTAATGTACTGATATAAGGTATAATGTATATAGGTGCATTATACTGATATAAGGTATAATGTATATAGGTGTAATGTACTGATATAAGATATAATGTATATAGGTGCATTGTACTGATATAAGGTATAATGTATATAGGTGTAATGTACTGATATAGGGTATAATGTGTATAGGTGCATTGTACTGATATAAGGTATAATGTATATAGGTGTAATGTACTGATATAGGGTATAATGTGTATAGGTGCATTGTACTGATATAAGGTATAATGTATATAGGTGTAATGTACTGATATAGGGTATGTATATAGGTGCATTGTACTGATATAAGGTATAATGTATATAGGTTTAAAGTACTGATATAAGATATAATGTATATAGGTGCATTGTACTGATATAAGGTATAATGTACATAGGTGTAAAGTACTGATATAAGATATAATGTATATAGGTGCATTGTACTGATATAAGGTATAATGTATATAGGTGTAATGTACTGATATAGGGTATAATGTGTATAGGTGCATTGTACTGATATAAGGTATAATGTATATAGGTGTAATGTACTGATATAGGGTATAATGAGTATAGGTGCATTGTACTGATATAAGGTATAATGTATATAGGTGTAATGTACTGATATAAGATATAATGTATATAGGTGTAATGTACTGATATAAGGTATAATGTATATAGGTGTAAAGTACTGATATAAGATATAAGGTATATAGGTGTAATGTACTGATATAAGATATAATGTATATAGATGTAATTTACTGATATAAGATATAATGTATATAGGTGTAATGTACTGATATAAGGTATAATGTATATAGGTGTAAAGTACTGATATAAGATATAAGGTATATAGGTGTAATGTACTGATATAAGGTATAAGGTATATAGGTGTAATGTACTGATATAAGATATAATGTATATAGATGTAATGTACTGATATAAGGTATAATGTATATAGGTGTAAAGTACTGATATAAGATATAAGGTATATAGGTGTAATGTACTGATATAAGGTATAATGTATATAGGTGTAATATACTGATATAAGGTATAATGTATATAGGTGCATTGTACTGATATAAGGTATAATGTATATAGATGTAATGTACTGATATAAGGTATAATGTATATAGGTGTAATGTACTGATATAAGGTATAATGTATAGGTGTATTGTACTGATATAAGGTATTATGTATATAGGTGTAATGTACTGATATAAGGTATTATGTATATAGATGTAATGTACTGATATAAGGTATTATGTATATAGGTGTAATGTACTGATATAAGGTATAATGTATAGGTGCATTGTACTGATATAAGGTATTATGTATATAGGTGTAATGTACTGATATAAGGTATAATGTATATAGGTGTAAAGTACTGATATAAGATATAAGGTATATAGGTGTAATGTACTGATATAAGGTATAATGTATATAGGTGTAATGTACTGATATAAGGTATAAGGTATATAGGTGTAATGTACTGATATAAGATATAAGGTATATAGGTGTAATGTACTGATATAAGGTATAATGTATATAGGTGCATTGTACTGATATAGGGTATAATGTATATAGGTGTAATGTACTGATATAGGGTATTATGTATATAGATGTAATGTACTGATATAAGATATACTGTATATAGGTGTAATGTACTGATATAAGGTATAATGTATATAGGTGTAATGTACTGATATAGGGTATAATGTATATAGGTGTAATGTACTGATATAGGGTATAATGTATATAGGTGTAATGTACTGATATAAGGTATAATGTATATAGGCACATTGTACTGATATAAGATATAAGGTATATAGGTGTAATGTACTGATATAAGGTATTATGTATATAGGTGTATGTTATAGGAATAATATTCTTATCTAGGTGTAATGTACCAGTATAGATCAGTCACTACACATCTGTCCTTTCTCCGCTCTTCTCACCTTTCTCCCATGTGTGTGTCCCTCCAGTTGGCCGCTGCACGTTGTTCTTCCAGGGGACAGTTCCTCACCGCTATGAGTATGGACAATGAGCATCAGCCGCCACCCCCATCCAGCGCCAGCAGCCGCCAGTCTGCACCCACATTACCCGTCTACAGTGGGACCCCAGACAGGCAAACTGTGCAGGTGATATGCCCTACGGCTACTAGTCATGTTATACTAGTCATCTTATACTAGTCATCTTATACTAGTCATTGTATACTAATCACATTATACTAGTCATCTTATACTAGTCATTGTATACTAATCACGTTATACTAATAGTAATTTTATACAAGTCACCTTATACTAGTCATGTTATACAAGTCACCTTATACTAGTCATCCTTATACTAGTCATGTTATACTAGTCATCTTTATACTAGTCATTGTATACTAATCATGTTACACTAGTCATCCTTACACTAGTCATTGTATACTAGTCATGTTACACTAGTCATCCTTACACTAGTCATTGTATACTAGTCATGTTACACTAGTCATCCTTACACTAGTCATTGTATACTAGTCATGTTACACTAGTCATCCTTACACTAGTCATTGTATACTAGTCATGTTATACTAGTCATCTTATACTAGTCATCTTATACTAGTCATCTTATACTAGTCATTGTATACTAATCACATTATACTAGTCATCTTATACTAGTCATTGTATACTAATCACGTTATACTAATAGTAATTTTATACAAGTCACCTTATACTAGTCATGTTATACAAGTCACCTTATACTAGTCATCCTTATACTAGTCATGTTATACTAGTCATTTTATACTAGTCATGTTACACTAGTCATCCTTACACTAGTCATTGTATACTAGTCATGTTACACTAGTCATCGTACATGAATCATATTATACTAGTCATTGTATACTAATCACATTATACTAATAGTAATTTTATACAAGTCACCTTATACTAGTCATGTTATACTAGTCATCCTTATACTAGTCATTGTATACTAATCACGTTATACTAATCATGTTATACTAGTCATCCTTACACTAGTCATTGTATACTACTCATTGTAAACTAGTCATTTTATACTAGTCATGTTATACTAATAGTCATCTTATACTAGTCATCTTTATACTAGTCACGTTATACTAATCATGTTACACTAGTCATCCTTACACTAGTCATTGTATACTACTCATTGTAAACTAGTCATGTTAAACTAGTAATTTTATACTAGTCATCTTACATAAATCATGTTATACTAGTTTTTTTATACTAGTGATCTTGATACTAGTCATTTTATACTAGTCACGTTATACTAATAGTCATCTTATGCTAGTCATCTTTATACTAGTCATTTTATATGAATCATGTTATACTAGTTATCTTGATGTTAGTAATTTTATACCAGTCACGTTACACTAATAGTCAGTTTATACTAATCATCTTATACTAGACATGTTAAACCGGTCATATTATACTAGTCATTATTTAGCTTCCACAGACATTTCCTGTAAACTAGAACATCACTGATTCCTCTTTCACTCAACACTGATCCCATTCAATTGTGATCTCGCTCCTCTCTGATCTCTCTCCTCTCTGATCTCTTTCCTCTCTGATCTCTCTCCTGTCTGATCTCGCTCCTCTCTGATCTCGGTCCTCTCTGATCTCTCTCCTCTCTGATCTCTCTTCTCTCTGATCTCTCTCCTCTCTGATCTCTCTCCTGTCTGATCTCGCTCCTCTCTGATCTCGGTCCTCTCTGATCTCTCTCCTCTCTGATCTCTCTCCTCTCTGATCTCTCTCCTCTCTGATCTCGGTCCTCTCTGATCTCACTCCTCTCTGATCTCTCTCCTCTCTGATCTCTCTCCTGTCTGATCTCGCTCCTCTCTGATCTCGGTCCTCTCTGATCTCTCTCCTCTCTGATCTCTCTCCTCTCTGATCTCTCTCCTCTCTGATCTCGCTCCTCTCTGATCTCGCTCCTCTCTGATCTCTCTCCTCTCTGATCTCCCTCCTCTCTGATCTCTCTCCTCTCTGATCTCGCTCCTCTCTGATCTCTCTGATCTCTCTCCTCTCTGATCTCGCTCCTCTCTGATCTCTCTCCTCTCTGATCTCTCTCCTCTCTGATCTCTCCTCTCTGATCTCACTCCTCTCTGATCTCTCTCCTCTCTGATCTCTCTCCTCTCTGATCTCACTCCTCTCTGATCTCTCTCCTCTCTGATCTCTCTCCTCTCTGATCTCGCTCCTCTCTGATCTCTCTCCTCTCTGATCTCTCTCCTCTCTGATCTCGCTCCTCTCTGATCTCTCTCCTCTCTGATCTCGCTCCTCTCTGATCTCTCTCCTCTCTGATCTCTCTCCTCTCTGATCTCTCTCCTCTCTGATCTCGCTCCTCTCTGATCTCTCTCCTCTCTGATCTCACTCCTCTCTGATCTCTCTCCTCTCTGATCTCTCTCCTCTCTGATCTCTCTCCTCTCTGATCTCGCTCCTCTCTGATCTCTCTCCTCTCTGATCTCTCTCCTCTCTGATCTCGCTCCTCTCTGATCTCTCTCCTCTCTGATCTCACTCCTCTCTGATCTCTCTCCTCTCTGATCTCACTCCTCTCTGATCTCTCTCCTCTCTGATCTCGCTCCTCTCTGATCTCTCTCCTCTCTGATCTCTCTCCTCTCTGATCTCTCTCCTCTCTGATCTCTCCTCTCTGATCTCTCTCCTCTCTGATCTCGCTCCTCTCTGATCTCTCTCCTCTCTGATCTCTCTCCTCTCTGATCTCTCTCCTCTCTGATCTCTCCTCTCTGATCTCGCTCCTGTCTGATCTCTCTCCTCTCTGATCTCTCTCCTCTCTGATCTCTCTCCTCTCTGATCTCTCTCCTCTCTGATCTCACTCCTCTCTGATCTCTCTCCTCTCTGATCTCTCTCCTCTCTGATCTCGCTCCTCTCTGATCTCTCTCCTCTCTGATCTCTCTCCTCTCTGATCTCGCTCCTCTCTGATCTCTCTCCTCTCTGATCTCTCTCCTCTCTGATCTCTCCTCTCTGATCTCTCTCCTCTCTGATCTCTCCTCTCTGATCTCACTCCTCTCTGATCTCTCTCCTCTCTGATCTCTCTCCTCTCTGATCTCGCTCCTCTCTGATCTCGCTCCTCTCTGATCTCTCTCCTCTCTGATCTCTCTCCTCTCTGATCTCTCTCCTCTCTGATCTCTCTCCTCTCTGATCTCACTCCTCTCTGATCTCTCTCCTCTCTGATCTCGCTCCTCTCTGATCTCTCTCCTCTCTGATCTCTCTCCTCTCTGATCTCTCTCCTCTCTGATCTCTCTCCTCTCTGATCTCGCTCCTCTCTGATCTCGCTCCTGTCTGATCTCTCTCCTCTCTGATCTCTCTCCTCTCTGATCTCTCTCCTCTCTGATCTCTCTCCTCTCTGATCTCTCTGATCTCTCTCCTGTCTGATCTCTCTCCTCTCTGATCTCTCTCCTCTCTGATCTCTCTCCTCTCTGATCTCTCTCCTCTCTGATCTCTCTCCTCTCTGATCTCTCACTCCTCTCTGATCTCTCTCCTCTCTGATCTCTCTCCTCTCTGATCTCTCTCCTCTCTGATCTCTCTCCTCTCTGATCTCGGTCCTCTCTGATCTCACTCCTCTCTGATCTCTCTCCTCTCTGATCTCGCTCCTCTCTGATCTCTCTCCTCTCTGATCTCTCTCCTCTCTGATCTCTCTCCTCTCTGATCTCTCTCCTGTCTGATCTCTCTCCTGTCTGATCTCGCTCCTCTCTGATCTCTCTCCTCTCTGATCTCTCTCCACTCTGATCTCTCTCCTCTCTGATCTCTCTCCTCTCTGATCTCTCTCCTCTCTGATCTCGCTCCTCTCTGATCTCGCTCCTGTCTGATCTCTCTCCTCTCTGATCTCTCTCCTCTCTGATCTCTCTCCTCTCTGATCTCTCTCCTCTCTGATCTCTCTGATCTCTCTCCTGTCTGATCTCTCTCCTCTCTGATCTCTCTCCTCTCTGATCTCTCTCCTCTCTGATCTCTCTCCTCTCTGATCTCTCTCCTCTCTGATCTCTCACTCCTCTCTGATCTCTCTCCTCTCTGATCTCTCTCCTCTCTGATCTCTCTCCTCTCTGATCTCTCTCCTCTCTGATCTCGGTCCTCTCTGATCTCACTCCTCTCTGATCTCTCTCCTCTCTGATCTCGCTCCTCTCTGATCTCTCTCCTCTCTGATCTCTCTCCTCTCTGATCTCTCTCCTCTCTGATCTCTCTCCTGTCTGATCTCTCTCCTGTCTGATCTCGCTCCTCTCTGATCTCTCTCCTCTCTGATCTCTCTCCACTCTGATCTCTCTCCTCTCTGATCTCTCTCCTCTCTGATCTCTCTCCTCTCTGATCTCTCTCCTGTCTGATCTCTCTCCTGTCTGATCTCGCTCCTCTCTGATCTCGGTACTCTCTGATCTCTCTCCTCTCTGATCTCTCTCCTCTCTGATCTCTCTCCTCTCTGACCTCTCTCCTCTCTGATCTCTCTCCTCTCTGATCTCTCTCCTCTCTGATCTCACTCCTCTCTGATCTCTCTCCTCTCTGATATCGCTCCTCTCTGATCTCGCTCCTCTCTGATCTCTCTCCTCTCTGATCTCTCTCCTCTCTGATCTCTCTCCTCTCTGATCTCTCTCCTCTCTGATCTCTCTCCTCTCTGATCTCTCTCCTCTCTGATCTCGCTCCTCTCTGATCTCTCTCCTCTCTGATCTCGCTCCTCTCTGATCTCTCTCCTCTCTGATCTCTCTCCTCTCTGATCTCTCTCCTCTCTGATCTCTCTCATCTCTCTCCTGTCTGATCTCTCTCTTCTCTGATCTCTCTCCTCTCTGATCTCTCTCCTCTCTGATCTCTCCTCTCTGATCTCTCCTCTCTGATCTCTCTCCTCTCTGATCTCTCTCCTCTCTGATCTCTCTCCTCTCTGATCTCGCTCCTCTCTGATCTCTCTCCTCTCTGATCTCTCTCCTCTCTGATCTCTATCCTCTCTGATCTCGCTCCTCTCTGATCTCGCTCCTCTCTGATCTCTCTCCTCTCTGATCTCTCTACTCTCTGATCTCTCTCCTCTCTCTCTCCTCTCTGATCTCTCTCCTCTCTGATCTCTCTCCTCTCTGATCTCTCTCCTGTCTGATCTCTCTCCTCTCTGATCTCTCTCCTCTCTGATCTCTCTCCTCTCTGATCTCTCTCCTCTCTCTCTCTCCTCTCTGATCTCACTCCTCTCTGATCTCTCTCCTCTCTGATCTCTCTCCTCTCTGATCTCACTCCTCTCTGATCTCTCTCCTCTCTGATCTCTCTCCTCTCTGATCTCTCTCCTCTCTGATCTCTCTCCTCTCTGATCTCTCTTCTCTCTGATCTCGCTCCTCTCTGATCTCTCTCCTCTCTGATCTCTCTCCTCTCTGATCTCTCACTCCTCTCTGATATCTCTCCTCTCTGATCTCTCTCCTCTCTGATCTCTCTCCTCTCTGATCTCTCTCCTCTCTGATCTCTCTCCTCTCTGATCTCACTCCTCTCTGATCTCTCTCCTCTCTGATCTCTCTCCTCTCTGATCTCTCTCCTGTCTGATCTCTCTCCTCTCTGATCTCTCTCCTCTCTGATCTCACTCCTCTCTGATCTCACTCCTCTCTGATCTCTCTCCTCTCTGATCTCTCTCCTCTCTGATCTCTCTCCTCTCTGATCTCTCTCCTCTCTGATCTCTCTCCTCTCTGATCTCGCTCCTCTCTGATCTCTCTCCTCTCTGATCTCGGTCCTCTCTGATCTCTCTCCTCTCTGATCTCTCTCCTCTCTGATCTCTCTCCTCTCTGATCTTTCTCCTCTCTGATCTCGCTCCTCTCTGATCTCTCTCCTCTCTGATCTCTCTCCTCTCTGATCTCTCCTCTCTGATCTCTCTCCTCTCTGATCTCTCTCCTCTCTGATCTCTCTCCTCTCTGATCTCTCACTCCTCTCTGATCTCTCTCCTCTCTGATCTCTCTCCTCTCTGATCTTTCTCCTCTCTGATCTCTCTCCTCTCTGATCTCTCTCCTTTCTGATCTCTCTCCTCTCTGATCTCTCTCTCCTCTCTGATCTCGCTCCTCTCTGATCTCTCTCCTCTCTGATCTCTCTCCTCTCTGATCTCTCTCCTCTCTGATCTCTCTCCTCTCTGATCTCTCACTCCTCTCTGATCTCTCTCCTCTCTGATCTCTCTCCTCTCTGATCTCGCTCCTCTCTGATCTCTCTCCTCTCTGATCTCTCTCCTTTCTGATCTCTCTCCTCTCTGATCTCTCTCCTCTCTGATCTCTCTCCTCTCTGATCTCTCTCCTTTCTGATCTCTCTCCTCTCTGATCTCTCACTCCTCTCTGATCTCTCTCCTCTCTGATCTCTCTCCTCTCTGATCTCTCTCCTCTCTGATCTCACTCCTCTCTGATCTCACTCCTCTCTGATCTCTCTCCTCTCTGATCTCTCTCCTCTCTGATCTCTCTCCTCTCTGATCTCTCTCCTCTCTGATCTCTCTCCTCTCTGATCTCGCTCCTCTCTGATCTCTCTCCTCTCTGATCTCGCTCCTCTCTGATCTCTCCTCTCTGATCTCTCTCCTCTCTGATCTCACTCCTCTCTGATCTCTCTCCTCTCTGATCTCTCTCCTGTCTGATCTCTCTCCTCTCTGATCTCGCTCCTCTCTGATCTCTCCTCTCTGATCTCTCTCCTCTCTGATCTCACTCCTCTCTGATCTCTCTCCTCTCTGATCTCTCTCCTGTCTGATCTCTCTCCTCTCTGATCTCGCTCCTCTCTGATCTCTCTCCTCTCTGATCTCTCTCCTCTCTGATCTCACTCCTCTCTGATCTCTCTCCTCTCTGATCTCTCTCCTCTCTGATCTCTCCTCTCTGATCTCTCTCCTCTCTGATCTCTCTCCTCTCTGATCTCTCTCCTCTCTGATCTCTCTCCTCTCTGATCTCTCTCCTCTCTGATCTCTCTGATCTCTCTCCTCTCTGATCTCTCTCCTCTCTGATCTCTCTTCTCTCTGATCTCTCTCCTCTCTGATCTCTCTCCTCTCTGATCTCGCTCCTCTCTGATCTCTCTCCTCTCTGATCTCGCTCCTCTTTGATCTCTCTCCTCTCTGATCTCTCTCCTCTCTGATCTCTCTCCTCTCTGATCTCTCTCCTCTCTGATCTCACTCCTCTCTGATCTCTCTCCTCTCTGATCTCTCTCCTCTCTAATCTCTCTCCTCTCTGATCTCTCTCCTCTCTGATCTCTCTCCTCTCTGATCTCTCCTCTCTGATCTCTCTCCTCTCTGATCTCGCTCCTTTCTGATCTCTCTCCTCTCTGATCTCTCTCCTCTCTGATCTCTCTCCTCTCTGATCTCTCTTCTCTCTGATCTCGCTCCTCTCTGATCTCTCTCCTCTCTGATCTCGCTCCTCTCAGTTCAGCCTTGTCTCTGCTTTCAGTCTCCTCTCCTTCCTTTCTTCCCAAGGAAACCGTAATGGGTGGAGTTTGGGTCCTGGAGATCTACAACAAAGAAATGTGTCTGCCTTTGTGGAGATGATGGCCAAAGCTAATTAACCCTTTAAGGACCAGAGAGATGTACAAGACAATGTGAAGCAGCGCTTTGCTCACCCTGGTCCTTAAGGAGTTAAAATTAATGTTGGGGATCCAGTCTACACTGAATTGAGTCCTAGAAGCCATTAGGATTTTCTGCCCAGACTCAGGTAGTGGGGGTATTTATTAGTGGGTTAATGTCATACCTGGGAACTTCCAGTTGAGGGCTACCCGGAGGGTAGTCCTCTGTTCACCTGGGGCTGAGAAAAATGACGCTAATCGTGTCAAAAAGGGGCGGGGCTTGCCGCGAGTGAGGGGGGGGACTTAACCCTTTGAGTGCCAGAGTGGTACGGAATGCATTGCAAAGCAATGCATTCCTTACCACTCTGGCACTCAGAGGGTTAAATGTGTCACACAGAAGGCTGGGGACTGAGGATCAGCGGGAGAAAAAGCGGATGTGGCAGAGTTTCAATAGAAACTCTCCACATCCGGAGGAATCTGCCTCTGCCCCGGAGACCCGGTAAAATTCTGTCAGAACCGGAGTCTCCGGGGCAAATCCGGAGAGTTCCCAGGTATGGTTAGTGTCCCTTTAAGGAATTGAACATCAGGACCCAGTAGGGAGATGCGTGTGCGTGGCCGTGCGGTGGATCTTCCGTGTAACATACGTGGATTATTCACGTGATTATTACTGATATCTCTATGTTACAAACAGTCAGATCCAGGATTTACCGCACCAGGACAGGCGGAACCGGACTCGCCCCTCACCCTGCGGCTTTCTCCTGCTGAACAAATCCTGACCTATTGGAGTTCCCCGGTCACGGGTCTTTATGCACCAATCATACAATCCTCCATTGATTCAAATGGTAGTTTTAACCCTTTGAATGCAAGAGAGGTCTTCTACACATTGCAAAGCAATGATCTGGAGTCCTCTTTAAAGTCTAATTTGTGGTGCTTTCCTCCATTGTTCAGCTCTTGTAGTCCAGCAACATCTGCAGAACCACAGACCTCCAACCCCAGCCATAGAGTTAGTATTGCTGGACCCGGGCGGCTGCCTCAGTCCTCTTTCCTCCTAGTGGTTTTGGAAAGCGGACGGCCAGCACTTTTGTTTGATGTGAAATAACGAAGTCAGTAGGGGGCAGAGTTCAGAGGGAATCTCTTTGTCTCTTGTGATAAAAGCCTGACTACTTCTCAGATCTCCTGGGCTCCTATACGTACTTGGAAGTCAATCACAGCACATTGACAGGGACCAGACTCAGCTGTTCTGGTTACAGAGATAGAGGAGGAGATGTGCATAGATCCAGGTTAGTGACACATCTGGACATAGAGAGTTTATTATCACCTCCAGCTACTGACCCCCCAATCAATCCTCCCCACCCACACACAGACAGCCTCGGGGTCGGTAAGTAACTGATACGTTGGTACAGACTTCCTCAGGGCCTTATTAAAGTGGACTTGTTACTGACGCGTTTTAGTCTCATTGGGGGTGGAAGGTGTAGAAAAGAGGCAGAAGGACAATGGTAGCTCATTAAAGGGATAGTAATACTTAAAATGTAAAAAAAAATATGTTGTAGAGTTTATCCCCTGAGTAAAACAAGAGTACTCCCACTGCTGAAAGGTGTTTCATTCAAAAGTTATTAATTTTCAAAGTTGAATTTTTTAGGTGCAATATCACAGTGGCCTGAAATTGTACAGTGGCGCTGTTGCTACACGATCCTATGGACAGCTCTGGTCAGTTGACCATAAATCTCCACAGGATGGTGTAGCAACAGCGCCACTGTACAATTTCAGGCCACTGTGATATTGCACCTAAAAAATTCAACTTTGAAAATTAATAACTTTTGAATGAAACACCTTTCTGCAGTGGGAGTACCCTTGTTTTACTCGGGGGGATAAACCCTACAACATTTTTTTTTACATTTTAAGTATTACTATCCCTTTAAATGGCACAAATCCAAGCTGTGCCAGGTGTAACCGATTTACTACATTTGTGTCAAACTTAGTAAAAATATGAAATAAAATATAGAAAACGGGGCCATAAATTGTAGCAAATTGCACCAGAAATTATAACAAACGGTGTCCAACTTGTACCCAGTTGTAACATGGGGTAAAGATAGGAGCAATGTGTCATGTTAATGTATAAAGTGACACTACATACAGTGACATTGTCACACCCACATGTAGGTGACTTTTTTGGTCATTTCTGATCACTTTTATACACCCCCAACCCCTTCACCGTGCTTTTGTTTTGCAGTGGGAATTTGGAGATTTTATATTATTATTATTTACACCCTTTAATGCAGTTTTGTGTCCCAGAACGGCTCCACTCTGCCTTTATACCAGGAGCTAAGAGCCCCTTTTAAATAAATGTGAATTTATGGTATTTGTATTTATCCTTCTGTGGTCTGTGGTGGTTACTCCAAAAATTGCCATTTTTACCTTCCTGAATACAACCCATAGTGTTCTTACCTTAGTGCTTTTATGGGCAAATAGACAAAACCACAGAATTTCCTCCATCGTGTACATGGCTTACTGAGGACAAAGTCCAAAAGAGACTGCAAAAGATTATGATGAATAAAGCGCCTAGACCGGACGGTATACACCCAAGGGTACTTAAGGAACTTAGTTCAGTAATAGCAAAGCCATTATACTTAATATTTATTGATTAGAGGAAAGCTGATGTAGTTCCATGGTTCAAAAAGGGGGCAAGATCCAAAGCAGGAAATTAAAGGCCTGTCAGCTTGACTTCCATAGTGGGTAAGATACTAGAAGGATTACTAACTGACAGTATTCAGAACTATGTGACTTCCATAGCGGGTAAGATACTAGAAGGGTTACTAACTGACAGTATTCAGAACTATGTGACTTCCATAGTGGGTAAGATACTAGAAAGGTTACTAACTGACAGTATTCAGAACTATGTGACTTCCATAGCGGGTAAGATACTAGAAAGGTTACTAACTGACAATATTCAGAACTATGTGACTTCCATAGCGGGTACGATACTAGAAGGGTTACTAACGGATAGTATTTAGAACTATGTGACTTCCATAGCGGGTACGATACTAGAAGGGTTACTAACTGACAATATTTGGTACTATGTGACTTCCATAGCGGGTAAGATACTAGAAGGGTTACTAACTGACAATATTCGGTACTATGTGACTTCCATAGCGGGTAAGATACTAGAAGGGTTACTAACTGACAGTATTCAGAACTAGGTGATTTCCATAGTGGGTAAGATACTAGAAGGGTTACTAACTGACAGTATTCAGTACTAGGTGATTTCCATAGTGGGTAAGATACTAGAAGGGTTACTAACTGACAGTATTCAGAACTATGTGACTTCCATAGTGGGTAAGATACTAGAAGGGTTACTAACTGACAGTATTCAGTACTAGGTGATTTCCATAGTGGGTAAGATACTAGAAGGGTTACTAACTGACATTATTCAGTAGTATGTGACTTCCATAGTGGGTAAGATACTAGAAGGGTTACTAACTGACAGTACTCAGAACTATGTGACTTCCATAATGGGTAAGATACTAGAAGGGTTACTAACTGACAGTATTCAGAACTATGTGACTTTCATAGTGGGTAAGATACTAGAAGGGTTACTAACTGACACTATTCAGTACTAGGTGATTTCCATAGTGGGTAAGATACTAGAAGGGTTACTAACTGACACTATTCAGAACTATGTGACTTCCATAGTGGGTAAGATACTAGAAGGGTTACTAACTGACAGTACTCAGAACTATGTGACTTCCATAGCGGGTAAGATACTAGAAGGGTTACTAACTGACATTATTCAGTAGTATGTGACTTCCATAGTGGGTAAGATACTAGAAGGGTTACTAACTGACAGTACTCAGAACTATGTGACTTCCATAATGGGTAAGATACTAGAAGGGTTACTAACTGACAGTATTCAGAACTATGTGACTTTCATAGTGGTAAGATACTAGAAGGGTTACTAACTGACACTATTCAGTACTATGTGACTTCCATAGCGGGTAAGATACTAGAAGGGTTACTAACTGACACTATTCAGTACTTTGTGACTTCCATAGTGGGTAAGATACTAGAAGGGTTACTAACTGACACTATTCAGTACTAGGTGATTTCCATAGTGGGTAAGATACTAGAAGGGTTACTAACTGACAGTATTCAGAACTATGTGACTTCCATAGCGGGTAAGATACTAGAAGGGTTACTAACTGACACTATTCAGTACTATGTGACTTCCATAGTGGGTAAGATACTAGAAGGGTTACTAACTGACACTATTCAGTACTAGGTGATTTCCATAGTGGGTAAGATACTAGAAGGGTTACTAACTGACACTATTCAGAACTATGTGACTTCCATAGTGGGTAAGATACTAGAAGGGTTACTAACTGACAGTATTCAGTACTAGGTGATTTCCATAGTGGGTAAGATACTAGAAGGGTTACTAACTGACATTATTCAGTAGTATGTGACTTCCGTAGTGGGTAAGATACTAGAAGGGTTGCTAATTGACAGTATTCAGAACTATGTGAAGAAATAGAAGAATTCAGAGATGCTCAGTTAGGATCATGAGATTGCAAAGGTACACAAAAGCTCACTAGGACTGTGTCCTCACACACAGTGTGCAATCTATTTTAGCTCACAAATCCCATACACAGAGAAGAAATATTCTGAAGCACATCATACAGGTCCTGCCA
>JBBDGT010000377.1:0-97798 GCA_037306005.1 Rhinophrynus dorsalis | reverse complement strand
TCAGAGAGAGGGGGGTGCATGCTGGAACTGTCAGATCTGGGGGTCCCTGGGTCACAGGAACAGCCAGTGCTTTCAGGAGAAATCCCTTTTATAGGGCGTTTGGATGGAAAAAAATCTGGGACATTTACCCATAACATGCACCGCTCACCAATACCCCATCTTAGAGACGTTTGTAAGCCAAAGTAAAACGTAACCATTTCAGTGCCAAAGCAATGCGTTGCGTACCTCTCTGGCACTCAAAGGGTTAACCCTTTCGCCGAGTCCTACAACATTCTCACCCTTTGAATAAGTGACAGAAAAGTTTAACCCTTTCAGTGTGTCAAAGAATGGTTCAATGCCCTTGAGTGAGGTTTCACAGTGTGTTCCAAAAAATATTTAACCCTTTCAGTGAGTCATTTAAACGTTTAACCCTTCAGTATACCATGGAGACTGGCAGCTATGAATTGGCACCGCTCAGGGGAAAGCCACCAAGCCTGGCACCCTCTTTGTGCCCTGACATGGGGGTGGGGGGAATTTGGGATTCGCCTGATTGGACAATTAATACAGGGGTGGGGTGCTCCCTACCATTCCCCAGAGCCTGAGTGGACATTAAGGACAATATGTACAAAAAAGAAAAATGTAACAGCTGTAGGGAAGTCAACTGCACCCAAAAAATGCCATTGATTTAAATGGGGCTTTTAAAGGGGAACTACCACCCTATATAAAGTCGCCCCCCAATTATTAGGCATATGGCGACCAGCTCCTTAACAGTGCTATATCTCACATAGGTACCCGGCTGTGAAGTAATCCTTCTACTTCTGAGACTGTCGGTCAGGCTTGTTGCTTTAGCGCTGTCTGTGCCCCTGCGCCGTCAGTCCCTTCCGGTGCCTTTCAGCACAGTAACAGCGCCTCCTAGAGGAGACAGCGCAGGAGCACAGAGGTCTCTAAGACAAGATGTCTGTGTGCAAGCCTGGATTCCAGTCACCGAAGAATAAGGATTAGTTCAGAACCTGGTACTTGTGTGAGATAATAGCGCTATTAACCCCTTATGGACCGGAACACACGTGCATGGCCAGCACGTAAAGACCACGGAGCATTTTTTTTTCTGTATCCGATTCAGGTCTCCCAGAATGCTGTGCAGCCACACGGGGAGCCCGAAATCCATAATGAAGATCTATGGCATGGGTCCTTTAGGAACTTTTGCCCCATGACGTACATGCACGTCCTTGGACGTTAAGGGGTTAAGAAGCTAGACTGGAGAGTGACTCTATATAGGGAGGTAGTACTGCTTTAAGCACTTGAATGCTAGTCTCCAGCAAATTGCAAAGCAATCAAACCTCTCTAGAGTTTAACGACTTAAAAGACCACCATTTAACGCTTTGAGCACCAGAGAACGCAATGCATTGGATACCTCTCTGGCACTCAAAATGTTAAATCTATGTAAATTTGGGGTTTGGGGGAGGATTTTATGTTTTCCCTCTTGTGTGCTTGACTTGCGCTGTAATTTCTCCGCTTGTACTTTGTGCGTATGGTTATTAAACTTTGCTTTCAATAAAAATACCTGTTGCTCATTTATAAATACACCCCGACACGTTACTGAAATAAACCCCAAACCTGTAATTAGGTGTCTGGTACTGGGGCGCACAGTGCAGCAGTGTGGAACCAGTGGGTGGAATGTAGTGAGCTCCTTCTGCACTACTCATGGCTGAACAGCAGGGGGCGATTCACAAAGGTGAGGTCATCTTTCCAGTGTGACAATATTACTCTATCTATAGTGCATGTTACAGCAGGGCAAAATACCACCAGTGAGACGATTTAACACTTTAAGGACAAGAGCGGCGTGCACATCTTTCTGGTCCTTTAAAGAGTTAATGTGGCTCTCAGGTATGTCTGTCTGTATATATACAAATGTGCATTTGTTCAGAGAAAAGAACACTTTTGGCTTTCTCTGTATAGGAAATGTGATACATGTCACCTCAAAGCTGATACACTGATACAATGTATCACACAACAATGATACAATGTGTCATTCTACCAAAGCAGAAAGAGCCAGAACTGATACTTTCTAAATATGTGGTCACATTAAACATAACTTCTGAATAAGGAAGATCCAGACTTAAAGGGATAGTAATGTTTCACAATAAAAGCAGCTCCAATTAATCTTCATAGTATTTGGGCCATGGAGAGTGTTATTTCAATACTGTCAAAGTTGTAGTACAAGAGTAATTGAATGATAAAGTATCCCTCTCCTGACTCTTTTACCTAGTGTAACACTACTCACCTCAGAGTAGCAAGACTGTCCGGATGGATTACAGAGAAGGAAAATCTTCAGTGATCATAAGGAAAAACCTGAAAAACCAGTCAAGGGGGCGGGGTTTTCCTTATGATCACAGTAAGAAGATTGTCCCTTGCTGTGATCTGTCCGGTCAAGAGACCAGATTCCACATCTGAGGTGAGCAGTGTTACACTAGGTAAAAGGGGTGGGAGGGGGATACTTTATCATTCAATTACTCTTGTACTACAACTCTGACAGTATTGATATAACACTCTCCATGGCCCAAATACTATGAAGATTAATTGGAGCTGCTTTTATTGTGAAACATTACTATCCCTTTAAGTCTGGATCTTCCTTATTCAGAAGTTATGTTTAATGTGACCACATATTTAGAAAGTATCAATTCTGGCTCTTTCTGCTTTGGTAGAATGACACATTGTATCATTGTTGTGTGATACATTGTATCAGTGTATCAGCTTTGGATCTGCTGTTTTTGTGAAACATCACTATCCCTTTAACTTGTCATTCTCACTCATCTCTGTCAGGAAGGGGGATTACTAATGGGGAGGTGCTATGTATGACACAAACATGCAGAAACACACACACACACATAGACATACACACACACACATGCTTTTCGACTAGTTCACTCATAATACACTTGAGAGCTGGCTACAGACCATTTGTTACTGATTAGTTCATAATTCCTTTGGTGGGTGTGGCTTGGGGGGCAGCATTTCATCCTTGGACCCAGGCAGCACAATGTCTTGGGCCGGCACCGGTGGCGAAGACATCGTGGTGCATATGTCGAGATGCCACTATATAAATATGCCCGCTATATGCCCATCCTGGCCCTTTATCAGAACTTAGTGCATCTCCCCCATCTCAACATGCATGGCAGACAAAGGGTTAAATATCTCAGGGTCAGCTCATTTTGAAAGTTATCAGGTACGGATAAAGTAATCAGGGACGTTACATAGAATGTACAATACAGGGAATTTTTTGAGTTCATTTAACATTTCAAAGATATCGGACTCAGCTCATTTAGTAGGCTCCGAGGTACGATATTACATTCAGCCCAGCGATATATTACAGCTCCACATTTCCCACAATCCTCTGGGCTGGCATGTGAAGGCGCGATGTCAGAGAATAGCTCGGCTGTACATGTGGGGGACACATTGCACTACAGATCAGGCAGACTGACACGACAACAGAGTGTTTTAATGTACGCACAAGACAGTAACAATTTCATGCGCACATTAACCCTTTGAATAGGTCTCCAGTGAACTCCCACGCAATGCACTGGAGAATTCTATAGCATACAAAGGGTTAAACCGCTTAAATATGTTACAAGTCAGAGAGTTTGAAAAATCCAACCACTTTATTTATGTATACCAGTACATTTAAAGAAACACTAACATTTAAAAACGACTCCTATTTTATATACCTAAAATATAACCCTAAACTTGCTTTTTAATGCGGGTGAAAACTGTCCTTTTCAGAGAACATATATGTTTTATAGTGTTTTATGCTGTTTGTAATAATATATATAAGAGCTTGATTGTGACTAGTGCCCACAACTCTTGTTTTCACCTCAACCCATTTACAGACAATCCTAGGAAATTAATTGGAACCCTAGAAAAGGCAGGAATATATTCTCCCCCAGACTATATGTATAAGCAGATTATAACAAATTTTAGGCTTTAGGAAAAGAGGGAATTATTATAGATGCTGCATGAAGTAAAGTGAATTTAAATGTATAAAACCCCGGTTTAGGTGTTAGTTTGCCTTTAAAAATGACAGAGGCACTCAAATGGTTAAAACCAGAGTCACAGGGCCATTTGCACAAAGAAAGTGGTGTAATTCCCCAAATCCTCTTTGTATGTTAACCCCTTGCAGACCTCTCTAGCATTTGAAAGGCTTAACCCTTTCAGTGCCAGAGTGGTATGCTGAAAGAGTTAAAAGCCTAATTTAAATCCACTGTAATGTTTACTTTTTCCCTATGAGGAATAAGAAATACTTGTTTATATGGTTTAGGTCAGAAGGGTCAGATGCATAATTTAAAATATATAAAGAATGCAACATAATCTACAAATAAGCAATTATGCTAGCTAAAATTGAAACTGATAAAATAATCACAAAAGAAAGCAAGAAAAATCCTAAAAATGTCTGCAAGTATATAAATGGCAAAAAGATGAAGGTTGATATTAGTCCCCTTAAATCAAACACAGGTGAATTAATTAGTGAGGCTAAGGCTGCGTCTGACACCTTAAATATATTATTTTCTTCTGTATATATAAAAGAAGCAGCAATGACAGGCTATGGGCAAATAGACAGAGAATCGTAGAATTTAATCCATCATGTCCATGGCTCACAGAGGACAAAGTCCAAAAGAGACTGAAAAAAGATTATGGTGATTATGGTGAATAAAGCACCTGGGCCTGATGGGTACTTAAGCAATTTAATTCAGTAATAGCAAGACTCTTATACTTAATATTTATAGGCTCACTGTCATCAGGAATAGTGCCCAATGTGTTGGAGAAAAGCAGATGTAGGACCATTAATGAAAAAGAGAGCGAGATCCAAACCTGCAAATTACAGACCTGTTAGATTGACTTCTGTAGTGGGTAAAATATTAGAAGGATTACTGACCGAAAGTATTCAGGACTATGTAACAATCATCTACTTTATTCATAGAGTCTACGTGATTTTACAAAGAATAGATCATGTCAAACCAATTTGCTTGCATTCTATGATAGAGTAAGAGGTAAATTGGATAAGGATCTTGCTGTTGGTGTAGTATACTTGGATTTCTCAAACAAGCCTTTGATGCTGTGCCTAGGTTGATACACAAATTAAAAATTTGGTTTGGGAGGGGATTATCTGTGCATGCATAGGGAACTGGTGACTTGATTAATTGGGAAACAACTTGGGGAAAGATGTAGGAGAACTGATAGACAATAGAGTTCACAGCAGTGTGCAGAGTCACTCAGCTGCTGCAAGAGCAAATAGAGTACTAGCCTGCATAAAAAGAGGTGTAGAAGCAAGGGATGCTAATATTATCCTACCTCTGTATAAATCCTTGGTTAGGCCTCATCTAGAATATGGAGTACAATTTTGGACACCAGTTCTTAAAAAATACATTGTTGAACTGGAAAAGGTGCAGAGACGTGTAACAAAGCTGATAAAGGGATTGGAGGATCTGAGTTATAAGGAGAGACTAGTCAAACTGGGTTTGTTTACCTTAGAGAAGGGGCATCTAAGGGGTGATATGGCATGAACTGGACTTGATGGATTCAGGGATTTTTTATGCCTCATCAATTATATTGTTCTGTCACTCTGTTACTCTGTTACTATATTACTATGTTACTATTTTACTGTATTAATATATTACTGTGTTACTATATTACTGTGTTACTATGTTACTATGTTATTATATTACTTTGTTACTGTATTACTATTTTACAATTAGTATGTTACTGTGTTACTATATTACTATGTTACTATATTACTATGTCACTCTGTTCCTGTATTACTATATTACTATGTTACTGTATCATTGTGTCACTCTGTTACTATATTACTGTGTTATTATGTTACTATGTTACTATATTACTACGTTACTGTTTTACTATATTACTGTGTTACTATATTACTGTGCTACTATGTTATTATATTACTATGTTACTGTGTTACTATGTTACTGTGTTACTATATTACTATGTTACTATATTACTATGTTACCATGTTACTGTGTTTCTGTTTTACTGAGTTACCTTGTTACTGTGTTACTATATTACTAAGTTACTATGTTACTATATTACTAAGTTACTATGTTACTGTGTTACTATATTACTGGAGGAATCTTTAGAGAGATGTCTGAGTTACATTATGGAGGGATATTTAGAGGAGATATCTGAGGTACATTATGGAGGGATATTTAGAGGAGATATCTGAGTTACATTATGGAGGGATATTTAGAGGAGATATGTGAGTTACATTATGGAGGGATATTTAGAGGAGATATGTGAGTTACATTACGGAGGGATATTTAGAGGAGATTTCGGAGTTACATTATGGAGGGATATTTAGAGGAGATGTGTGAGTTATATTATGGAGGGATATTTAGAGGAGATGTGTGAGTTACATTATGGAGGGATATTTAGAGGAGATATGAGAGTTACATTATGGAGGGATATTTAGAGGAGACTAGCAATGTGGGACGGCGTTGCCCGTCATGTTATGACCATTGGGCGCAGATGTGTGAAATGCAGACACACTGATAAACACAGACATATGCAACACACAGGCAGACACATACCATACATCCCAAGTGTCCCTCTTTAGGAGGGATAGTCCCTCTTTGAGGGCCAAATCCCTCTGTCCCTCTTTCCCACCCTGTTGTCCCTCTTTTTAGGAGGTCAGACTGTGTGCAGGGCCGGCTCCACCTATAGGCGAGGTAGGCGCCGGCCTAGGGCGCACACGTACTGGGGGCACGGGCATGCAGCGGAGAAGAGCTGCGCCTGCACACACCACGCCGGGAACCACAACACAATCAGGTCTGTGTTGCTACAGTGCTCCCTCATTGGGTCGGATCTTTAGTAATGCAGAGCGCGCCTGGAGTCATGATCTCCCGCCTCGCTCTGCATTACAGAAGAGAAGACTGCGCGGGAGCTACAGGTATGTGATGGGGGGCAAGTTGGAACTCAAGGGGCATAGTGGAGCTGCTGGGGGCAAGTTGGAGCGGATGGGGGGCAAAATGGAGCTGATGGGGCAAGCTGGAGCTGATAGGGGAAAGCTGGAGATGAGGGGGCATAGTGGAGCTGCTGGGGGCAAGTTGGAGCTGGTGGGGGCAAAGTGGAGCTGATGGGGGTAAGTTGGAGCGGATGAGGGTCAAAGTGGAGCTGATGGGGGCAAGTTGGAGCTGAGGGGGTAAAGTGGAGCTGAGGGGGGGCAAAGTGAAGGTGAGGGTGGCAAAGTGGAGCTGAGGGGGGGTAAAGTGGAGCTGAAGGGGGGCAAAGTGGAGCTGAAGGGGGGCAAAGTGGAGCTTGAAGGGGAGGCAAAGTGGAGCTGAAGAGGGGCAAAGTGGAGCTTGAAGGGGGGCAAAGTGGAGCTGGTGGGGGGGGCAAAGTGGAGCTGGTGGGGGCAAGTTAGAGCGGATGGGGGGCAAAGTGGAGCTGATGGTGGCAAGTTGGAGCTGATAGGGGCAAGTTGGAGCTGCTGGGGGCATAGTGGAGCTGCTGGGGGGCAAAGTGGAGCCGATGGGGGTAAGTTGGTGCTGATAGGGGAAAGTTACAGCTGAGGGGGCATAGTGGAGCTGGTGGGGGCAAGTTGGAGGTGGTGGGGGCAAGTTGGAGTGGATGGGGGGCTAAGTGGAGCTGATGGGGGTAAGTTGGAGCGGATGGGGGACAAATTGGAGCTGATGGGGGTAAGTTGGAGCGGATGGGGATCAAAATGGAGCTGATGGGGGCAAGTTGGAGCTGAGGGGGCAAAGTGGAGCTGAGAGGGGCAAAGTGGAGCTGAGGGGGCAAAGTGGAGCTGAGGGGGGTAAAGTGGAGCTGAGGGCAGGGCCGGATTTACATCTCAGGAGCCTGTAGGCACAGAAATCTGAAGTGCCCCCCACCTTGGGCCATCTGCACTGGACATGTCCACAATGCTCCTAATCTCCATGTTGCCCCCCCATCATCTCCATATTGCCCCCCATTAGCTCCAACTTGCCACCATCATCTCCATATTGCCCTCACATTGCCCCCATCATCTCCATATACCATATTGCCCTCACATTCCCCCATCAGCTACATATTGCCCTCACATTGCCCCCATCAGCTCCATATTGCCCTCACATTGCCCCCATCAGCTCCATATTGCCCTCACATTGCCCCCATCAGCTCCATATTGCCCCCATCAGCTAAAAACCCGACGAGGAAGCACAGCAGCTAAAGGTCTGTGCCGAAGGAGGAGACACAGACCTGTCTTCATGTCGCTGGGCGGGGAGGCAAATTTAATAATAAAAAAAAATCCTACCACACACATGATCGGATGATCCAGTGACAGGCGCCCCTCTGAAGGGTGCGCCTGTAGGCAGATGCCTACTCTGCCTAATTATAAATCCGGCCCTGGCTGAGGGGGGGTAAAGTGGAGCTGAGGGGGGGCACGTTAGAGCAGATGGGGGCAAAGTGGAGCTGATGGTGGCAATTTGGAGCGGATGGGGGGCAAAGTGGAGCTGATGGTGGCAAGTTGGAGCTGCTGGGGGTAAAGTGGAGCTGAGGGGGGGCACGTTAGAGCAGATGGGGGCAAAGTGGAGCTGATGGTGGCAATTTAGAGCGGATGGGGGGCAAAGTGGAGCTGCTGGTGGTAAGTTGGAGCTGCTGGGGGCATAGTGGAGCTGGTGGGGGGCAAAGTGGAGCCGGTGGGGGCAAGTTGGAATGGATGGGGGGCAAAATGGAGCTGGTGGGGGCAAGTTGGAGCTGGTGGGGGGCAAAGTGGAGCTGATGGGGGCAAGTTGGAGTTGATGGGGGACAAAGTGGAGCTGATAGGGGCAAAATGGAGCTGGTGGGCCAAAGTGAAGCTGATAAGGGGCAAGTTGGAGCTGGTGGGGGGCATCTCTTACAGGCATCTCCAGACCAGGGGCAGACTGGCCCAGGGGGCAGAGAGAGGACAATCATGAAAAGAGGTTGGGTATAAGTAGGTGGGGTATAAAGGGGTGGGACACAAGGGGCGGAGCGAAATGGGCGGCAAAATTAGGTTTTGCCTAGGGTGGCAAAAATCCTTGCACCAGCCCTGACTGTGTGGTGTGTATTACTTTGCTGTACAGCAATAAAGCAATAAACTTCAGTATATGTGTTTATACATTAGTCTGTGCAAATAAAATACTTTGGTCTTGCACTAAATCATTTATTCAGTTACATAAATCGCCAGTAATAGGTCATGAAATAACCTAAAAATTCTTACTAATGCCCCGCCCACCAGCCCCGCCCCAACAATATCTCCTAAAACTAAAGTGTCCCTCTTTGGCCATGTGAAATGTTGGGAGGTATGCACATACACACAGTGAGCGGCAGAGACATGCAAAACACACACACACACACAGACACACTGGAGATGGACACACGTATGTAACAGAGATGTACACACGCACACACACAGACTTACTGGAGATGCACACATATGTAACAGATGTACACACACAGACACACTGGAGATGCACACATGGACACATATATGTAACAGAGATGGACACAAACACACATGCAACATATATGAGCAGAAACACATGCACTCATGAGTTGTGCACCCCTCTGGCAGTCAAAGGGTTAAGATATACAGAGGCATGTCAGAGATAAATAGCAGTGGGAAGTGTATTCATACCTGGGAACATTGATTTTTGGACTCCCTAGAGGGGACTGATGTGGTGCTGATGTGGAGAGACAAATGGGGCAATCTGGGTTAAAAGGGGGTGGGGCTTAATCGCGAGTAGGGGCGGGGCTTAACATAAATGTGGAAAAGTGTTAGTAATAGGCTGGGGAAGGGGGAGAAGTGGGAGGGAAATGCAAGTTTACAATGTGAGGGGTTTGAACACACTCCCTGAGGGGTAAAACTTGATACAGAACCCTGTGGCAGTCAGTGAGTTAAGTGTGAATCTGATGGCTGTCTGTCCTGTGTCTTGCATGCCAAATTATGACAGTGAAGAAATAATTGAGCAATGAGGGCCTACCTTAACCCTTTGAGTGCCATTTTGTTCTTCTGGTGCTGCACTACAGGTCCTGCTGAGGCCACTGTGAGTCAGGGTGAGTGAGTGTGTGTGTGTGTGTCAGCCATATTTATTTCTGGCTTTGTGTGTGTATGTGGTGCTGTGTGTGTGAGTGGGGGCATGTGTGTTTGGTGCTGTGTGAGTGGGGCATTGTGTGTAGGGTGACCACGGGTCCCGGAACGTCCGGGACTGTCCCTTATTTCAGGGACATGTCCCGCGTCCCGGGTCCCCTTCAACCGGGACAATGAAGTGTCCCGGAATGAAGCCAAGCCGCCCTGAATGTCAGCCTGCAAGCGGTGTGTCACATCATGGACGCCGCTTGCAGGTTGACATCCAGGGCGGCAATGCAGCTTACCTGATCTCCTGGAGGTAAGCGCTCTAGTAATACAGAGCGCTGGGAGATGACATCATCTCCCAGCGCTCTGCATTACTGAGCACAGCGCGCGGGAGCTTCAGCTCTGTGCCGGAGGAGGCACAGAGCTCCCTCTTGACACGCCGCTAGACCACCAGGGACTCAAGGTAAGGCAATAGGGTGACCACGTCCCGGAATGGCAGAAGGGAAATGTGGTCACCCTAATTGTGTGTGGTGGTCTGTGTGTGTGAGTGGGGCATGTGTGTGTGTGTGTTTGTGTGGTGCTGTGTGAGTGAGGCATGTGTGTGAGTTTGGTGCTGTATGAGTGAGGCATGTGTGTTTGTCTGTGGTGTAGGAGCAAGTGGCGGCCATGTTTTTTTTTTCTGACTTTGATGGTGGTGGGCGGGCTGCATAGTGGGGGCGGGCCAACTCCCTGCATGACTGAATCACCCAATAGGAATAGTAACTCCTCCTTAATACCACCCCTGGGTGTGTTTTGGCAGGCACAAGGTCTTCTTTTATATATATAGATATCTGAGTTACATTACGGAGGGATATTTAGAGGAGATATCTGAGTTACATTATGGAGGGATATTTAGAGGAGATATCTGAGTTACATTATGGAGGGATATTTAGAGGAGATATGTGAGTTACATTATGGAGGGATATTTAGAGGAGATATCTGAGTTACATTATGGAGGGATATTTAGAGGAGATATCTGAGTTACATTATGGAGGGATATTTAGAGGAGATATCTGAGGTACATTATGGAGGGATATTTAGAGGAGATATCTGAGTTACATTATGGAGGGATATTTAGAGGAGATATCTGAGTTACATTATGGAGGGATATTTAGAGGAGATATCTGAGGTACATTATGGAGGGATATTTAGAGGAGATATCTGAGTTACATTGTGGAGGGATATTTAGAGGAGATATCTGAGTTACATTATGGAGGGATATTTAGAGGAGATGTGTGAGTTACATTATGGAGGGATATTTAGATGAGATATGTGAGTTACATTATGGAGGGATATTTAGAGGAGATATCTGAGTTACATTATGGAGGGATATTTAGAGGAGATGTGCGAGTTACATTATGGAGGGATATTTAGAGGAGATATGTGAGTTACATTATGGAGGGATATTTAGAGGAGATATCGGAGTTACATTATGGAGGGATATTTAGAGGAGATGTGTGAGTTACATTATGGAGGGATATTTAGAGGAGATGTGTGAGTTACATTATGGAGGGATATTTAGAGGAGATATGTGAGTTACATTATGGAGGGATATTTAGAGGAGATGTCTGAGTTACATTATGGAGGGATATTTAGAGGAGATATGTGAGTTACATTATGGAGGGATATTTAGAGGAGATGTGTGAGTTACATTATGGAGGGATATTTAGAGGAGATATCGGAGTTACATTGTGGAGGGATATTTAGAGGAGATATGTGAGTTACATTATGGAGGGATATTTAGAGGAGATATCGGAGTTACATTATGGAGGGATATTTAGAGGAGATGTGCGAGTTACATTATGGAGGGATATTTAGAGGAGATATCGGAGTTACATTATGGAGGGATATTTAGAGGAGATATGTGAGTTACATTATGGAGGGATATTTAGAGGAGATATCGGAGTTACATTATGGAGGGATATTTAGAGGAGATATCTGATTTACGTTATGGAGGGATATTTAGAGGAGATATCTGAGTTACATTATGGAGGGATATTTAGAGGAGATATCTGATTTACGTTATGGAGGGATATTTAGAGGAGATATCTGAGTTACATTATGGAGGGATATTTAGATGAGATATGTGAGTTACATTATGGAGGGATATTTAGAGGAGATATGTGAGTTACATTATGGAGGGATATTTAGAGGAGATATGTGAGTTACATTGTGGAGGGATATTTAGAGGAGATATGTGAGTTACATTATGGAGGGATATTTAGAGGAGATATGTGAGTTACATTATGGAGGGATATTTAGAGGAGATATCGGAGTTACATTATGGAGGGATATTTAGAGGAGATATCTGAGTTACATTGTGGAGGGATATTTAGAGGAGATATCTGAGTTACATTGTGGAGGGATATTTAGAGGAGATATCGGAGTTACATTATGGAGGGATATTTAGAGGAGATATCTGAGTTACATTACGGAGGGATATTTAGAGGAGATATGTGAGTTACATTATGGAGGGATATTTAGAGGAGATATGAGAGTTACATTATGGAGGGATATTTAGAGGAGATGTCTGAGTTACATTATGGAGGGATATTTAGAGGAGATATCTGAGTTACATTATGGAGGGATATTTAGAGGAGATATGTGAGTTACATTATGGAGGGATATTTAGAGGAGATATGTGAGTTACATTATGGAGGGATATTTAGAGGAGATATGTGAGTTACATTGTGGAGGGATATTTAGAGGAGATATCTGAGTTACATTATGGAGGGATATTTAGAGGAGATATCTGAGTTACATTACGGAGGGATATTTAGAGGAGATATGCGAGTTACATTATGGAGGGATATTTAGAGGAGATATCGGAGTTACATTGTGGAGGGATATTTACAGGAGATATCTGAGTTACATTATGGAGGGATATTTAGAGGAGATATGTGAGTTACATTATGGAGGGATATTTAGAGGAGATGTGTGAGTTACATTATGGAGGGATATTTAGAGGAGATATTGGAGTTACATTGTGGAGGGATATTTACAGGAGATATCTGAGTTACATTATGGAGGGATATTTAGAGGAGATATGTGAGTTACATTATGGAGGGATATTTAGAGGAGATGTGTCAGTTACATTATGGAGGGATATTTAGAGGAGATATCTGAGTTACATTATGGAGGGATATTTAGAGGAGATATCTGAGTTACATTACGGAGGGATATTTAGAGGAGATATGCGAGTTACATTATGGAGGGATATTTAGAGGAGATATGTGAGTTACATTATGGAGGGATATTTAGATGAGATATCTGAGTTACATTATGGAGGGATATTTAGAGGAGATATGTGAGTTACATTATGGAGGGATATTTAGAGGAGATATGTGAGTTACATTATGGAGGGATATTTAGAGGAGATATGAGAGTTACATTACGGAGGGATATTTAGAGGAGATATATGAGTTACATTATGGAGGGATATTTAGATGAGATGTGTGAGTTACATTATGGAGGGATATTTAGAGGAGATATCTGAGTTACATTATGGAGGGATATTTAGAGGAGATATCTGAGTTACATTATGGAGGGATATTTAGAGGAGATATGTGAGTTACATTATGGAGGGATATTTAGAGGAGATATGTGAGTTACATTATGGAGGGATATTTAGAGGAGATATGTGAGTTACATTATGGAGGGATATTTAGAGGAGATATATGAGTTACATTATGGAGGGATATTTAGATGAGATGTGTGAGTTACATTATGGAGGGATATTTAGAGGAGATATCTGAGTTACATTATGGAGGGATATTTAGAGGAGATATCTGAGTTACATTATGGAGGGATATTTAGAGGAGATATGTGAGTTACATTATGGAGGGATATTTAGAGGAGATATGTGAGTTACATTATGGAGGGATATTTAGAGGAGATATCTGAGTTACATTATGGAGGGATATTTAGAGGAGATGTCTGAGTCACATTATGGAAGGATATTTAGAGGAGATATCGGAGTTACATTACGGAGGGATATTTAGAGGAGATATCTGAGTTACATTATGGAGGGATATTTAGAGGACATGTGTGAGTTACATTATGGAGGGATATTTAGAGGAGATGTCTGAGTTACATTATGGAGGGATATTTAGAGGAGATATGAGAGTTACATTATGGAGGGATATTTAGAGGAGATATCTGAGTTACATTATGGAGGGATATTTAGAGGACATGTGTGAGTTACATTATGGAGGGATATTTAGAGGAGATGTGTGAGTTACATTATGGAGGGATATTTAGAGGAGATATGAGAGTTACATTATGGAGGGATATTTAGAGGAGATAATTGAGTTACATTATGGAGGGATATTTAGAGGAGATATCTGAGTTACATTATGGAGGGATATTTAGAGGAGATATCTGAGTTACATTATGGAGGGATATTTAGAGGAGATGTCTGAGTCACATT
The DNA here is from genome assembly GCA_037306005.1 of Rhinophrynus dorsalis. NCBI lineage: Eukaryota > Metazoa > Chordata > Amphibia > Anura > Rhinophrynidae > Rhinophrynus > Rhinophrynus dorsalis. The sequence goes on along the minus strand of JBBDGT010000377.1, from coordinate 83,270 downwards.
ATGGAAGGATATTTAGAGGAGGTATCGGAGTTACATTACGGAGGGATATTTAGAGGAGATATCTGAGTTACATTATGGAGGGATATTTAGAGGACATGTGTGAGTTACATTATGGAGGGATATTTAGAGGAGATGTCTGAGTTACATTATGGAGGGATATTTAGAGGAGATATGAGAGTTACATTATGGAGGGATATTTAGAGGAGATATCTGAGTTACATTATGGAGGGATATTTAGAGGACATGTGTGAGTTACATTATGGAGGGATATTTAGAGGAGATGTCTGAGTTACATTATGGAGGGATATTTAGAGGAGATATGAGAGTTACATTACGGAGGGATATTTAGAGGAGATATCTGAGTTACATTATGGAGGGATATTTAGAGGAGATGTCTGAGTTACATTATGGAGGGATATTTAGAGGAGATATGAGAGTTACATTATGGAGGGATATTTAGAGGAGATAATTGAGTTACATTATGGAGGGATATTTAGAGGAGATATCTGAGTTACATTATGGAGGGATATTTAGAGGAGATATCTGAGTTACATTATGGAGGGATATTTAGAGGAGATATCTGAGTTCCATTATGGAGGGATATTTAGAGGAGATGTGCGAGTTACATTATGGAGGGATATTTAGAGGAGATATGTGAGTTACATTATGGAGGGATATTTAGAGGAGATATCGGAGTTACATTATGGAGGGATATTTAGAGGAGATGTGTGAGTTACATTATGGAGGGATATTTAGAGGAGATGTGTGAGTTACATTATGGAGGGATATTTAGAGGAGATATGTGAGTTACATTATGGAGGGATATTTAGAGGAGATGTCTGAGTTACATTATGGAGGGATATTTAGAGGAGATGTGTGAGTTACATTATGGAGGGATATTTAGAGGAGATATCGGAGTTACATTGTGGAGGGATATTTAGAGGAGATATGTGAGTTACATTATGGAGGGATATTTAGAGGAGACATCGGAGTTACATTATGGAGGGATATTTAGAGGAGATGTGCGAGTTACATTATGGAGGGATATTTAGAGGAGATATCGGAGTTACATTATGGAGGGATATTTAGAGGAGATATGTGAGTTACATTATGGAGGGATATTTAGAGGAGATATCGGAGTTACATTATGGAGGGATATTTAGAGGAGATATCTGATTTACGTTATGGAGGGATATTTAGAGGAGATATCTGAGTTACATTATGGAGGGATATTTAGAGGAGATATCTGATTTACGTTATGGAGGGATATTTAGAGGAGATATCTGATTTACGTTATGGAGGGATATTTAGAGTAGATATCTGAGTTACATTATGGAGGGATATTTAGATGAGATATGTGAGTTACATTATGGAGGGATATTTAGAGGAGATATGTGAGTTACATTATGGAGGGATATTTAGAGGAGATATGTGAGTTACATTGTGGAGGGATATTTAGAGGAGATATGTGAGTTACATTATGGAGGGATATTTAGAGGAGATATCGGAGTTACATTATGGAGGGATATTTAGAGGAGATATCGGAGTTACATTATGGAGGGATATTTAGAGGAGATATCTGAGTTACATTGTGGAGGGATATTTAGAGGAGATATCTGAGTTACATTGTGGAGGGATATTTAGAGGAGATATCTGAGTTACATTACGGAGGGATATTTAGAGGAGATATGTGAGTTACATTATGGAGGGATATTTAGAGGAGATATGTGAGTTACATTATGGAGGGATATTTAGAGGAGATGTCTGAGTTACATTATGGAGGGATATTTAGAGGAGATATCTGAGTTACATTATGGAGGGATATTTAGAGGAGATATGTGAGTTACATTATGGAGGGATATTTAGAGGAGATGTGTGAGTTACATTACGGAGGGATATTTAGAGGAGATATCTGAGTTACATTGTGGAGGGATATTTAGAGGAGATATGTGAGTTACATTGTGGAGGGATATTTAGAGGAGATGTGTGAGTTACATTATGGAGGGATATTTAGAGGAGATATCTGAGTTACATTATGGAGGGATATTTAGATGAGATATCTGAGTTACATTATGGAGGGATATTTAGAGGAGATATCTGAGTTACATTACGGAGGGATATTTAGAGGAGATGTGTGAGTTACATTACGGAGGGATATTTAGAGGAGATGTGCGAGTTACATTACGGAGGGATATTTAGAGGAGATGTGCGAGTTACATTATGGAGGGATATTTAGAGGAGATATGTGAGTTACATTATGGAGGGATATTTAGAGGAGATATCGGAGTTACATTACGGAGGGATATTTAGAGGAGATATCGGAGTTACATTATGGAGGGATATTTAGAGGAGATATGTGAGTTACATTGTGGAGGGATATTTAGAGGAGATATCTGAGTTACATTATGGAGGGATATTTAGAGGAGATATCTGAGTTACATTATGGAGGGATATTTAGAGGAGATATGTGAGTTACATTATGGAGGGATATTTAGAGGAGATATCTGAGTTACATTATGGAGGGATATTTAGAGGAGATATCTGAGTTACATTATGGAGGGATATTTAGATGAGATATGTGAGTTACATTATGGAGGGATATTTAGAGGAGATGTGTGAGTTATATTATGGAGGGATATTTAGAGGAGATATCTGAGTTACATTATGGAGGGATATTTAGAGGTGATATCTGAGTTACATTACGGAGGGATATTTAGAGGAGATGTGTGAGTTACATTACGGAGGGATATTTAGAGGAGATATCTGAGTTACATTATGGAGGGATATTTAGAGGAGATATCTGAGTTACATTATGGAGGGATATTTAGAGGAGATATCTGAGGTACATTATGGAGGGATATTTAGAGGAGATATCTGAGTTACATTATGGAGGGATATTTAGAGGAGATATCTGAGTTACATTATGGAGGGATATTTAGAGGAGATATCTGAGGTACATTATGGAGGGATATTTAGAGGAGATATCTGAGTTACATTGTGGAGGGATATTTAGAGGAGATATCTGAGTTACATTATGGAGGGATATTTAGAGGAGATGTGTGAGTTACATTATGGAGGGATATTTAGATGAGATATGTGAGTTACATTATGGAGGGATATTTAGAGGAGATATCTGAGTTACATTATGGAGGGATATTTAGAGGAGATGTGCGAGTTACATTATGGAGGGATATTTAGAGGAGATATGTGAGTTACATTATGGAGGGATATTTAGAGGAGATATCGGAGTTACATTATGGAGGGATATTTAGAGGAGATGTGTGAGTTACATTATGGAGGGATATTTAGAGGAGATGTGTGAGTTACATTATGGAGGGATATTTAGAGGAGATATGTGAGTTACATTATGGAGGGATATTTAGAGGAGATGTCTGAGTTACATTATGGAGGGATATTTAGAGGAGATATGTGAGTTACATTATGGAGGGATATTTAGAGGAGATGTGTGAGTTACATTATGGAGGGATATTTAGAGGAGATATCGAGTTACATTGTGGAGGGATATTTAGAGGAGATATGTGAGTTACATTATGGAGGGATATTTAGAGGAGATATCGGAGTTACATTATGGAGGGATATTTAGAGGAGATGTGCGAGTTACATTATGGAGGGATATTTAGAGGAGATATCGGAGTTACATTATGGAGGGATATTTAGAGGAGATATGTGAGTTACATTATGGAAGGATATTTAGAGGAGATATCGGAGTTACATTATGGAGGGATATTTAGAGGAGATATCTGATTTACGTTATGGAGGGATATTTAGAGGAGATATCTGAGTTACATTATGGAGGGATATTTAGAGGAGATATCTGAGTTACATTACGGAGGGATATTTAGAGGTGATATCGGAGTTACATTACGGAGGGATATTTAGAGGAGATATCTGAGTTACATTACGGAGGTATATTTAGAGGAGATGTGTGAGTTACACTATGGAGGGATATTTAGAGGAGATGTGTGAGTTATATTATGGAGGGATATTTAGAGGAGATGTGTGAGTTACATTATGGAGGGATATTTAGAGCAGATGTGTGAGTTACATTATGGAGGGATATTTAGAGGAGATAGGTGAGTTATATTATGGAGGGATATTTAGAGGAGATATCTGAGTTACATTATGGAGGGATATTTAGAGGTGATATCGGAGTTACATTACGGAGGGATATTTAGAGGAGATATCTGAGTTACATTACGGAGGGATATTTAGAGGAGATGTGTGAGTTACATTATGGAGGGATATTTAGAGGAGATATGTGAGTTACATTATGGAGGGATATTTAGAGGAGATATCTGAGTTACATTATGGAGGGATATTTAGAGGAGATATCTGAGTTACATTACGGAGGGATATTTAGAGGAGATATGTGAGTTACATTACGGAGGGATATTTAGAGGAGATATGTGAGTTACATTATGGAGGGATATTTAGAGGAGATGTGTGAGTTACACTATGGAGGGATATTTAGAGGAGATGTGTGAGTTACATTATGGAGGGATATTTAGAGGAGATATCTGAGTTACATTATGGAGGGATATTTAGAGGAGATATGTGAGTTACATTATGGAGGGATATTTAGAGGAGATATCTGAGTTACATTATGGAGGGATATTTAGAGGAGATATCTGAGTTACATTATGGAGGGATATTTAGATGAGATATTTGAGTTACATTATGGAGGGATATTTAGAGGAGATATCTGAGTTACATTATGGAGGGATATTTAGAGGAGATATCTGAGTTACATTATGGAGGGATATTTAGAGGAGATATCTGAGTTACATTACGGAGGGATATTTAGAGGAGATATGTGAGTTACATTATGGAGGGATATTTAGATGAGATGTCTGAGTTACATTATGGAGGGATATTTAGAGGAGATATCTGAGTTACATTACGGAGGGATATTTAGAGGAGATATGTGAGTTACATTATGGAGGGATATTTAGAGGAGATATCTGAGTTACATTATGGAGGGATATTTAGAGGAGATATCTGAGTTACATTATGGAGGGATATTTAGAGGAGATATCTGAGTTACATTATGGAGGGATATTTAGAGGAGATGTGTGAGTTACATTATGGAGGGATATTTAGAGGAGATATCTGAGTTACATTACGGAGGGATATTTAGAGGAGATATGTGAGTTACATTACGGAGGGATATTTAGAGGAGATATGTGAGTTACATTATGGAGGGATATTTAGAGGAGATGTGTGAGTTACACTATGGAGGGATATTTAGAGGAGATGTGTGAGTTACATTATGGAGGGATATTTAGAGGAGATATCTGAGTTACATTATGGAGGGATATTTAGAGGAGATATGTGAGTTACATTATGGAGGGATATTTAGAGGAGATATCTGAGTTACATTATGGAGGGATATTTAGAGGAGATATCTGAGTTACATTATGGAGGGATATTTAGATGAGATATTTGAGTTACATTATGGAGGGATATTTAGAGGAGATATCTGAGTTACATTATGGAGGGATATTTAGAGGAGATATCTGAGTTACATTATGGAGGGATATTTAGAGGAGATATCTGAGTTACATTACGGAGGGATATTTAGAGGAGATATGTGAGTTACATTATGGAGGGATATTTAGATGAGATGTCTGAGTTACATTATGGAGGGATATTTAGAGGAGATATCTGAGTTACATTACGGAGGGATATTTAGAGGAGATATGTGAGTTACATTATGGAAGGATATTTAGAGGAGATATCTGAGTTACATTATGGAGGGATATTTAGAGGAGATATCTGAGTTACATTATGGAGGGATATTTAGAGGAGATATCTGAGTTACATTATGGAGGGATATTTAGAGGAGATGTGTGAGTTACATTATGGAGGGATATTTATAGGAGATGTGTGAGTTACATTTTGGAGGGATATTTAGAGGAGATATCTGAGTTACATTATGGAGGGATATTTAGAGGAGATGTCTGAGTTACATTATGGAGGGATATTTAGAGGAGATATCTGAGTTACATTATGGAGGGATATTTAGAGGAGATATCTGAGTTACATTATGGAGGGATATTTAGAGGAGATATCTGAGTTACATTATGGAGGGATATTTAGAGGAGATGTCTGAGTTACATTACGGAGGGATATTTAGAGGAGATATCTGAGTTACATTATGGAGGGATATTTAGAGGAGATATCGGAGTTACATTATGGAGGGATATTTAGAAGACATGTGTTAGTTACATTATGGAGGGATATTTAGAGGAGATATCTCAGTTACATTATGGAGGGATATTTAGAGGAGATATCTGAGTTACATTATGGAGGGATATTTAGAGGAGATATCTGAGTTACATTATGGAGGGATATTTAGAGGAGATATGTGAGTTACATTATGGAGGGATATTTAGAGGAGATATCTGAGTTACATTATGGAGGGATATTTAGAGGAGATGTGTGAGTTATATTATGGAGGGATATTTAGAGGAGATAATTGAGTTACATTATGGAGGGATATTTAGAGGAGATATCTGAGTTACATTATGGAGGGATATTTAGGGGAGATATCTGAGTTATATTATGGAGGGATATTTAGAGGAGATAATTGAGTTACATTATGGAAGGATATTTAGAGGAGATGTGTGAGTTATATTATGGAGGGATATTTAGAGGAGATAATTGAGTTACATTATGGAGGGATATTTAGAGGAGATATCTGAGTTACATTATGGAGGGATATTTAGAGGAGATATCTGAGTTACATTATGGAGGGATATTTAGAGGAGATATGTGAGTTACATTATGGAGGGATATTTAGATGAGATATCTGAGTTACATTATGGAGGGATATTTAGAGGACATGTGTGAGTTACATTATGGAGGGATATTTAGAGGAGATGTGTGAGTTACATTATGGAGGGATATTTAGAGGAGATATGAGAGTTACATTATGGAGGGATATTTAGAGGAGATATGAGAGTTACATTATGGAGGGATATTTAGAGGAGATATCGGAGTTACATTATGGAGGGATATTTAGAGGAGATATGTGAGTTACATTATGGAGGGATATTTAGAGGAGATATGTGAGTTACTTTATGGAGGGATATTTAGAGGAGATGTGTGAGTTACATTATGGAGGGATATTTAGAGGAGATATCTGAGTTACATTATGGAAGGATATTTAGAGGAGATGTGTGAGTTATATTATGGAGGGATATTTAGAGGAGATGTGTGAGTTACATTATGGAGGGATATTTAGAGGAGATATGTGAGTTACATTATGGAGGGATATTTAGAGGAGATGTGTGAGTTACATTATGGAGGGATATTTAAAGGAGATATGTGAGTTACATTATGGAGGGATATTTAGAGGACATATCTGAGTTACATTATGGAGGGGTATTTAGATGAAATGTGTGAGTTACATTATGGAGGGATATTTAGAGGAGATAATTGAGTTACATTATGGAGGGATATTTAGAGGAGATATCTGAGTTACATTACGGAAGGATATTTAGAGGAGATATCTGAGTTACATTATGGAGGGATATTTAGAGGAGATATCGGAGTTACATTATGGAAGGATATTTAGAGGAGATGTGTGAGTTATATTATGGAGGGATATTTAGAGGAGATGTGTGAGTTACATTATGGAGGGATATTTAGAGGAGATATGTGAGTTACATTATGGAGGGATATTTAAAGGAGATATGTGAGTTACATTATGGAGGGATATTTAGAGGAGATATGTGAGTTACATTATGGAGGGATATTTAGAGGAGATATCTGAGTTACATTATGGAGGGATATTTAGAGGAGATATGTGAGTTACATTATGGAGGGATATTTAGAGGAGATGTGTGAGTTACATTATGGAGGGATATTTAGAGGAGATATCTGAGTTACATTATGGAGGGATATTTAGAGGAGATATGAGAGTTACATTATGGAGGGATATTTAGAGGAGATATGTGAGTTACATTATGGAGGGATATTTAGAGGAGATGTGTGAGTTACATTATGGAGGGATATTTAGAGGAGATATGAGAGTTACATTATGGAGGGATATTTAGAGGAGATATGTGAGTTACATTATGGAGGGATATTTAGAGGAGATATGTGAGTTACATTATGGAGGGATATTTAGATGAGATGTGTGAGGTACATTATGGAGGGATATTTAGAGGAGATATGTGAGTTACATTATGGAGGGATATTTAGATGAGATGTGTGAGTTACATTATGGAGGGATATTTAGAGGAGATGTGTGAGTTACATTATGGAGGGATATTTAGATGAGATGTGTGAGTTACATTATGGAGGGATATTTAGAGGAGATATGTGAGTTACATTATGGAGGGATATTTAGAGGAGATATCTGAGTTACATTATGGAGGGATATTTAGAGGAGATATGTGAGTTACATTATGGAGGGATATTTAGAGGAGATATCTGAGTTACATTATGGAGGGATATTTAGAGGAGATGTGTGAGTTACATTACGGAGGGATAATTAGAGGAGATAATTGAGTTACATTATGGAGGGATATTTAGATGAGATGTGTGAGTTACATTATGGAGGGATATTTAGAGGAGATATGTGAGTTACATTACGGAGGGATATTTAGAGGAGATATGTGAGTTACATTATGGAGGGATATTTAAAGGAGATAATTGAGTTACATTATGGAGGGATATTTAGAGGAGATGTGTGAGTTACATTATGGAGGGATATTTAGAGGAGATATGTGAGTTACATTATGGAGGGATATTTAGATGAGATGTGTGAGTTACATTATGGAGGGATATTTAGAGGAGATGTGTGAGTTACATTATGGAGGGATATTTAGATGAGATGTGTGAGTTACATTATGGAGGGATATTTAGAGGAGATATGTGAGTTACATTATGGAGGGATATTTAGAGGAGATATGTGAGTTACATTATGGAGGGATATTTAGAGGAGATATCTGAGTTACATTATGGAGGGATATTTAGAGGAGATGTGTGAGTTACATTACGGAGGGATAATTAGAGGAGATAATTGAGTTACATTATGGAGGGATATTTAGAGGACATGTGTGAGTTACATTATGGAGGGATATTTAGAGGAGATATCTGAGTTACATTATGGAGGGATATTTAGAGGAGATGTGTGAGTTACATTATGGAGGGATATTTAGAGGAGATATGTGAGTTACATTATGGAGGGATATTTAGAGGAGATATGTGAGTTACATTACGGAGGGATATTTAGAGGAGAAATGTGAGTTACATTATGGAGGGATATTTAAAGGAGATAATTGAGTTACATTATGGAGGGATATTTAGAGGAGATGTGTGAGTTACATTATGGAGGGATATTTAGAGGAGATATGTGAGTTACATTATGGAGGGATATTTAAAGGAGATAATTGAGTTACATTATGGAGGGATATTTAGAGGAGATGTGTGAGTTACATTATGGAGGGATATTTAGAGGAGATATCTGAGTTACATTATGGAGGGATATTTAGAGGAGATATCTGAGTTACATTATGGAGGGATATTTAGAGGAGATATCGGAGTTACATTATGGAGGGATATTTAGATGAGATATCTGAGTTACATTATGGAGGGATATTTAGAGGAGATGTGTGAGTTACATTATGGAGGGATATTTAGATGAGATATCTGAGTTACATTATGGAGGGATATTTAGAGGACATGTGTGAGTTACATTATGGAGGGATATTTAGAGGAGATATGTGAGTTACATTATGGAGGGATATTTAAAGGAGATAATTGAGTTACATTATGGAGGGATATTTAGAGGAGATATCTGAGTTACATTACGGAGGGATATTTAGAGGAGATGTGTGAGTTACATTATGGAGGGATATTTAGAGGAGATGTGTGAGTTACATTATGGAGGGATATTTAAAGGAGATAATTGAGTTACATTATGGAGGGATATTTAGAGGAGATATCTGAGTTACATTACGGAGGGATATTTAGAGGAGATATCTGAGTTACATTATGGAGGGATATTTAGAGGAGATATGAGAGTTACATTATGGAGGGATATTTAGAGGAGATATGAGAGTTACATTATGGAGGGATATTTAGAGGAGATATGAGAGTTACATTATGGAGGGATATTTAGAGGAGATATCGGAGTTACATTATGGAGGGATATTTAGAGGAGATGTGTGAGTTACATTATGGAGGAATATTTAGAGGAGATATCTGAGTTACATTATGGAGGGATATTTAGAGGAGATATCTGAGTTACATTATGGAGGGATATTTAGAGGAGATATCTGAGTTACATTATGGAGGGATATTTAGAGGAGATATCTGAGTTACATTATGGAGGGATATTTAGAGGAGATATCTGAGTTACATTATGGAGGGATATTTAGAGGAGATATGTCAGTTACATTACGGAGGGATATTTAGATGAGATGTGTGAGTTACATTATGGAGGGATATTTAGAGGAGATATGTCAGTTACATTATGGAGGGATATTTAGAGGAGATGTGCGAGTTACATTACGGAGGGATATTTAGAGGAGATGTGTGAGTTACATTATGGAGGGATATTTAGAGGAGATGTGTGAGTTACATTATGGAGGGATATTTAGAGGAGATATGTGAGTTACATTATGGAGGGATATTTAGATGAGATATCTGAGTTACATTACGAAGGGATATTTAGAGGAGATATGTGAGTTACATTATGGAGGGATATTTAGAGGAGATATGTGAGTTACATTATGGAGGGATATTTAGAGGAGATATGTGAGTTACATTATGGAGGGATATTTAGAGGAGATATGTGAGTTACATTATGGAGGGATATTTAGAGGAGATATGTGAGTTACATTACGGAGGGATATTTAGAGGACATATGTGAGTTACATTATGGAGGGATATTTAGAGGAGATATGTGAGTTACATTATGGAGGGATATTTAGAGGAGATATGTGAGTTACATTATGGAGGGATATTTAGAGGAGATGTGTGAGTTACATTATGGAGGGATATTTAGATGAGATGTGTGAGTTACATTATGGAGGGATATTTAGAGGAGATATGTGAGTTACATTATGGAGGGATATTTAGATGAGATGTGTGAGTTACATTATGGAGGGATATTTAGAGGAGATATGTGAGTTACATTATGGAGGGATATTTAGAGGAGATATCTGAGTTACATTATGGAGGGATATTTAGATGAGATGTGTGAGTTACATTATGGAGGGATATTTAGAGGAGATATGTGAGTTACATTACGGAGGGATATTTAGAGGAGATATCTGAGTTACATTATGGAGGGATATTTAGATGAGATATCTGAGTTACATTATGGAGGGATATTTAGAGGAGATATGTGAGTTACATTATGGAGGGATATTTAGAGGAGATATCTGAGTTACATTATGGAGGGATATTTAGATGAGATGTGTGAGTTACATTATGGAGGGATATTTAGAGGAGATATCTGAGTTACATTATGGAGGGATATTTAGAGGAGATATGTGAGTTACATTATGGAGGGATATTTAGATGAGATGTGTGAGTTACATTATGGAGGGATATTTAGAGGAGATATGTGAGTTACATTACGGAGGGATATTTAGAGGAGATATCTGAGTTACATTATGGAGGGATATTTAGATGAGATATCTGAGTTACATTATGGAGGGATATTTAGAGGAGATATGTGAGTTACATTATGGAGGGATATTTAGAGGAGATATGTGAGTTACATTATGGAGGGATATTTAGAGGAGATATGTGAGTTACATTATGGAGGGATATTTAGATGAGATGTGTGAGTTACATTATGGAGGGATATTTAGAGGAGATATCGGAGTTACATTATGGAGGGATATTTAGATGAGATGTGTGAGTTACATTATGGAGGGATATTTAGAGGAGATATCGGAGTTACATTATGGAGGGATATTTAGAGGAGATATCTGAGTTACATTATGGAGGGATATTTAGAGGAGATGTGTGAGTTACATTATGGAGGGATATTTAGAGGAGATATGTGAGTTACATTATGGAGGGATATTTAGAGGAGATATGTGAGTTACATTATGGAGGGATATTTAGAGGAGATATGTGAGTTACATTATGGAGGGATATTTAGAGGAGATGTGTGAGTTACATTATGGAGGGATATTTAGAGGAGATATCTGAGTTATATTATGGAGGGATATTTAGAGGAGATATCTGAGTTACATTATGGAGGGATATTTAGAGGAGATGTGTGAGTTACATTATGGAGGGATATTTAGAGGAGATGTGTGAGTTACATTATGGAGGGATATTTAGAGGAGATATGTGAGTTACATTATGGAGGGATATTTAGAGGAGATATCTGAGTTACATTATGGAGGGATATTTAGAGGAGATATCTGAGTTACATTATGGAGGGATATTTAGAGGAGATGTGTGAGTTATATTACGGAGGGATATTTAGTGGAGATATGTGAGTTACATTATGGAGGGATATTTAGAGGAGATATGAGAGTTACATTATGGAGGGATATTTAGAGGAAATATGTGAGTTACATTATGGAGGGATATTTAGAGGAGATATCTGAGTTACATTATGGAGGGATATTTAGAGGAGATATGTGAGTTACATTATGGAGGGATATTTAGATGAGATATCTGAGATACATTATGGAGGGATATTTAGAGGAGATATGTGAGTTACATTATGGAGGGATATTTAGATGAGATATCTGAGATACATTATGGAGGGATATTTAGAGGAGATATCTGAGTTACATTATGGAGGGATATTTAGAGGAGATATCTGAGTTACATTATGGAGGGATATTTAGAGGAGATTTACTTGTCCGCGCTCATAGATAAATATTAACCTTTTTTGGTATTGCAGAAAATCCTTGTCTTTTATTTTGATTTGTAACCAAGGTTTCTGGCTTAACCCTGTAATTGCCTGGATTGTGTTGGGATGCATTTGTACGTCTCTATCCTTTGATTCCTGTTTATCGTTCAGGCAAATATACCAAGAGGAACAATTCTGGGGCAAACCAATTGCGTTACTGGGGAGAAATCAAAAGTCTCCAAATTCCCTTTCAGTTAAATGGGACCTTTAACCACTTAAATGCTAGGGAGGTCTCCAATGCATTGGTCAGTCCCATTTAAATTACTGGGAATGTTTATTTGTCTGAAATGGTGTGTTTGGTTTGGTCCAGAGGGGTAGATGCCCTACAGTCCGATAAGGGTCCTGTTTGGCCACATAGACGCGAGTTAACTGAATCCGTCTCTCCGTATGCACTAAGCGGTCTGAATCTAGAATTAACCCTTTGAGTTCCAGGGGGGTACGCAACACATTTCTTTGCAAGGGTTAAGCAGGCAGAGCTGGAGTGACTGGTGAGAGGAAGCAGGGTGTGGAGGTAGCAGAGACAGGATAGGACTGGTTGCTAGGGGGCGGGTTCTCTGTGCGGAAGGGAAGGTTTATTAGTGGATGTCGCGCAGGGAGGGGCCTCTCTGAATTAATCAGCATCGCCACTTCCCTCCCATCTCTTCCTATTCATTGTCATTTTTTCTTCTTTGACTTTTTCTTTACAGGTGATGTTGCCATTTAACCCTTTTAAAGGGATAGTAATACTTCGTTTTATCTTTATTTTATTTAGTAGGCATTAAAAAAACATGAAGAACGATATAAGTCTTATCTCTCAGACCTTTATGGTTTGAGAGATATTCACAAGCAAAGTTTCCCCTCCCGCCCCTTTTACCTAGTGTAAGCCATCTCTTCTCAGATGTGGAATCCAGTCCATAGACCAGACAGATAACAGAAGGGGACAATCTTCTTCCTATGAGAACAATGAAAGCCCTGCCCCCCTTTTACCTAGTGTAAGCCATCTCTTCTCAGATGTGGAATCCAGTCCATAGACCAGACAGATAACAGAAGGGGACAATCTTCTTCCTATGAGAACAATGAAAGCCCTGCCCCCCTTGACAAGTTTTTCAGGTTTTTCCCTTATCTTAATTGAAGATTGTCCCTCTCTGCAGTGTACCTGGGCACCTCCCTTCTGATCTGGCTGAGCAGTGTTACATCAGTAAAAGGGGGCAGGAAGGGGATACTTTGTTTGTGAATATCTCTTAAACCATAAAGGTTTGAGATATAAGACTTATATCGTTCTTCATGTTTTTTTAATGCCTACAAAATAAAATAAAGTTAAAACGAAGTATTACTATCCCTTTAAGAAGTTAATGTAGTGGATTCTGTCAGCAGTTAGTTAAGGAATGATAGACATACCTGGAAACTCGCTGGGTTTGACCCAAATCTCAGGGTCTCAGGGTGAAGGGCCAAAATTCTCAGGGTGAGAGAGTTCTGCGTTACCCACTACATGGCCTACACCAAGTAACTGCCTCTTTAAGAGGATCTATCACCTCTACAAAAGTTAGGTTTATTATGTAGAGTATATATAGATAATGCTGAAAACTTTATTGATTTAAAAAAAACAAAAAAAACCCTATTTGGGTTAAAACTAGGGTTGCCACCTTTTCTAAAAAAAAATACCGGCCATGGCATTCCCTCCATAGACTTAACATTGGACAGAAGCCAATTTTTTACCGGCCTTCCTGTAAAATACCGGCTGGGTGGCAATCCTAGTTAAAACAGTAGTTTATAGAGTGCCCTGCACCCTACTTCCACATACACTTCTGTTGCCGCAGATTGCCTCACTGCCCGGGCTCCCTTCCCACTACCCAGCCTCCTCCAAAGACGGAGTAATCTCATTGGCTAGATAACAGTCTCTGTCAGTGAGATCACTCCAGCTTACAGACAGAAGTCTCCGTCATTGGAGGAGGCTGGGTAGTGGGAAGGGAGCCCGGGCAGTGCGGCAATCTGCGGCAACGGAAGTGTATGTGGAAGTAGGGTGCAGGGCACTCTAGAAGCTATTGATTTAACCAGTGGCGTAACAATAGGGGTCGCAGGCGTCGCACCTGCGACCAGGCCCGTAACTCCAAGGGGCCCGGCCGCCCCCTGCGAACCCATCGCCACTCGCCCACAGCCCTGCCCGCAGCAGCTCAGCTGCTGTCCCGGCGCTCTAGTAATGCACAGCGCTGGGAGATGATGTCATCTCCCAGCGCTCTACATAACTAAGAACAGCGCGAGAGGTGGAGGTAGGAGATACGCATGGGGCAACTTGAAGATGGGGCAGGGGGCCCGGGCCCGGCGGCAATTCCTGCACCAGGGCCCGGTGGCTTCTAGTTACGCCACTGGTTTTAACCCAAATAGGTTTTTTTTGTTTTTTTTTAAATCAATAAAGTTTTCAGCATTATCTATATATACTCTACATAATAAGTCTAACTTTTGTAGAGGTGATAGATCCCCTGTAGTCTCCAATTTAGTGAAATGTATACCAGGAAGGAAAAGGGAGAAGTCTTATATATACATATATTTATGTTGGTCATTTTTAATATCTGAGATATTTAGTTTTATTTATGTCAGTTTATGCAGCTGAGCCAGTAGTCCCTGGTAGGAAGTGACAGTTGGTAATATGGAGCTATATGGAATGTTTGCGTCCTACAGGCCTGGAAAAACTGCAGCTTGGATGTTCCTGGAGGATTGATTGATGTATGTTCTTGGGAGATTTAAAGGGATAGTAATGTTTCAGAAAAACTGCAGCTCCAAATAATCATCATAGTATTTGGTCCATGGAGACTGTTATTTCAGTACTGTCAGAGTTGTAGGACAAGAGTAATTGAATGATAAAGTATCCCCCTTCCCCCCCTTTTACCTAGTCTAACACTGCTCACCTCAGATGTGGAATCTGGTCTCTTTACCGGACAGATCACAGCAAGGGACAATCTTCTTACTGTGGCCATAAGGAAAACCCTGCCCCCCTTGACAGGTTTTTCAGGTTTTTCCTTATGATCACTGAAGATTGTCCCTCTCTGCGATCCATCCGGACAGTCTTGCTGCTCTGAGGTGAGCAGTGTTTCATCAGTAAAAGGGACAGGAGGGGGATACTTTGTCATTCAATTACTCTTGGACTACAACTCTGACAGTATTGAAATAGCATTCTCCATGGCCTAAATACTATGAAGATTGATTGGAGCTGACGTTTCTTTTAAACATTCCTATCCCTTCAAGGTTAATATTACAAATATCTCACAGTCAGAGTATTTTAAAAAGTTTCCAGATATAATGACAGGCGGGTTTGTGTTCCAGTGTTTAGCCAATATGCGCTGTGATACACTGTATTCTGGAGGTCGGTGGATGCTCCACACGAGTCAGTACTGTGGTTCCTGTACATGGATACTGGGTAGGTAACTGGTACTTGGTTGATATTGCCATTTTCTGGAATGTGCTCACCAATATGTGGTTGACAGCATGATGGTGCACTTACACCTATCCAGGGGGGCTGGCGACCATGTTTGTAGGTGTGTTTTTCCAAGTGATTTATGGCATGGAGAATCTGCTGGGTGAATGCCACCCACCACCACTCCTAGATCTGGTTGTTTGCAAATCTTCCAATATTTCAAATAATGAAAGGAAAACACTTTAGTTTTAGGGGGTGTTGCTGGGGGCAGGGCTGGTGGCTGGGGCGTTACTGATATGCTTTTGTTTAATTTATAACCTATTGACAGATTTTCAGTTATCTGAATACATTTATTTATTTATTTATTTATTTATTTAAACAAACACATTTATAAGCTCATCTATATATATAAAAGAAGACTTCTGTGTGCCTGGCAAACACACCCAGGGGTGGTATTAAGGAGGAGTTACTGTTCCTATTGGGTGATTCAGTCATGCAGGGACTTGGCCCGCCCCCACTATGCAGCCCGCCCACCACTATCAAAGTCAGAAAAAAACAATATGGCTGCCATTTGCTCCTACACCACAGACAAACACACATGCCCCACTCATACAGCACCAAACACACACACATGCCCCACTCACACACACAGACCACCACACACACATATGCCCCACTCACACAGCACCAAACAGACATGCTCCCACTTACACACACAGCACCACATACACACACAAAGCCAGAAATAAATATGGCTGACACACACACAGTCACTCACCCTGACTCCCAGTGGCCTAAGCAGGACCTGTAGTGCAGCACCAGGGGAACAAAATGGCACTCAAAGGGTTAAGGTAGGCCCTCTGCTGAATTATTTCTTCACTGTCATCATTTGCCATGCAAGACACAGGACAGACAGCCATCAGGTACACACTTAACCCACTGACTGCCACAGGGTTGTGTATCAAGTTTTACCCCTCAGGGAGTGTGTTCAACCCCCTCACACTGTAAACTTGCATTTCCCTCCCACTTCTCCTCCTTCCCCAGCCTATTACTAACACTTTTACACATTTATCTTAAGCCCCGCCCCCTACTCGTGATTAAGCCCCGCCCACTTTAACCCAACATTGCCCCATTGCTCTCTCCACATCAGCACCACATGAGGGACTCCACAAGTAAAAGTTCCCAGGTACAACACACATGCCCCACTCACACAGCACCAAACACCCATACACACACACAAAGCCAGAAAGAAATATGGCTGACACACAGTCACTCACCCTGACTCCCAGTGGCCTCAGCAGGACCTGTACTACAGCCACTGAGGAACAAAATGGCACTCAAAGGGTTAAGGTAGGTCCTCATTGCTCACTTACTTCTTCACTGTCATCATTTGCCATACAAGACACAGGACAGACAGCCATCAGATTCACACTTAACCAACTGACTGCCACAGGGTTGTGTATCAAGTTTTAGCCCTCAGGGAGTGTGTTCAAACAACTCACACTGTAAACTTGCATTTTCCTCCCACTTCTCCCCCTTCCCCAGCCTATTACTAACACTTTTCCACATTTATGTTAAGCCCCGCCCCTACTCGCGATTAAGCCCCGCCCATTTTTAACCCAGATTGCCCCATTTGTCTCTCCACATCAGCACTATATCAGTCCCCTCTAGGGACTCCACAAGTCAATGTTCCCAGGTATGAACACACTTCCCACTGCTATTTAACTCTCACATGCCTGTCTATACATTAACCATTTGAGTGCTAGAGGGGTACACAACTCATGCACGCATGTGTTTCTGCTCATATATGTTGTGTGTGTACATCTCTGTTACATATGTGTGTCCATCTCCAGTGTGTCTGTGTGTGTGCGTGTGTTTTGCATGTCTCTGCCGCTCACTGTGTGTATGTGCATACCTCCCAACATTTCACATGGCCAAAGAGGGACACTGTAGTTTTAGGTGATATTGTTGGGGCGTGGCTGGTGGGCGGGGCATTAGTAAGAATTTTTAGGTTATTTCATGACCTAATACTGGCTATTTATGTAACTGAATAAATGATTTAGTGCAAGACCAAAGTATTTTATTTGCACAGACTAATGTATAAACACATATACTGACGTTTATTGCTTTATTGCTGTAGAGCAAAGTAATACACACCACACAGTCAGGGCTGGTGCAAGGATTTTTGACACCCTAGGCAAAACCTACTTTTGCCACCCATTTCGCTCCGCCCCTTGTGTCCCACCCCTTTATACCCTGCCTACTTATACCCCACCTCTTTTCATGATTGTCCTCTCTCTGCCCCCTGGGCCAGTCTGCCCCTGGTCTAGAGATGCCTGTAAGAGATGCCCCCCACCAGCTCCAACTTGCCCCTTATCAGCTCCACTTTGGCCCTATCAGCTGCACTTTGCCCCCCATCAACTCCAACTTGCCCCCATCAGCTCCACTTTGCCCCCATCAACTCCAACTTACCCCCATCAGCTCCACTTTGCCCCCCACCAGCTCCACTTTTTCCCCACCAGCTCCACTATGCCCCCCATCCGCTCCACTATGCCCCCAGCAGCTCCAACTTGCCACCATCAGCTCCACTTTGCCCACCATCCGCTCCAACTTGCCCCCATCAGCTCCAACTTGCCCCTATCAGCTCCAACTTACCCCCATCGGCTCCACTTTGCCCCCCAGCAGCTCCAACTTTCCACCAACACCTCCACTTTGCCCCCCATCCGCTCCAACTTGCCCCCATCAGCTCCACTTTGCCCCCATCCGCTCCAACTTGACCCCACCAGCTCCACTTTGCCCCCCCTTCAGCTCCACTTTGACCCCCATCCACTCCAACTTGCCCCCATCAGCTCCACTTTGACCTCCATCCGCTCCAACTTACCCCCATCAGCTCCAACTTGCCCCCAGCAGCTCCATTATGCCCCCAGCAGCTCCAACTTGCCCCCAGCAGCTCCACTTTGAGCTCCATCCGCTCCAACTTACCCCCATCAGCTCCAACTTGCCCCCAGCAGCTCCACTATGCCCCCTCAGCTCCAACTTGCCCCTATCAGCTCCAACTTGCCCCCATCATCTCCACTTTGCCCCCCATCCGCTCCAACTCGGCCCCAGCAGCTCCAGTATGCCCCCTCAGCTCCAACTTGCCCCCCATCACATACCTGTAGCTCCCGCGCAGTCTTCTCTTCAGTAATGCAGAGCGCGGCGGGAGATCATGACTCCCAGCGCGCTCTGCATTACTAAAGATCCGACCCAATGAGGGAGCGCTGTAGCAACACAGACCTGACTGTGTTGTGGTTCCCGGCGTGGTGTGTGCGGGCGCAGCTCTTCTCCGCTGCATGTCCGCGCCCCCAGTACGTGTGCGCCCTAGGCCGGCTCCTACCTCGCCTATAGGTGGAGCCGGCCCTGCACACAGTCTGACCTCCTAAAAAGAGGGACAACAGGGTGGGAAAGAGGGACAGAGGGATTTGGCCCTCAAAGAGGGACTGTCCCTCCTAAAGAGGGACACTTGGGATGTATGGTATATGTCTGCCTGTGTGTTGCATATGTCTGTGTTTATCAGTGTGTCTGCATTTCACACACGTGCGCCCAACGGTCATGACATGACGGGCAACGCCGTCCCACATTGCTAGTATATTGATATTTACACAAATATTCAATGAGTTTTATTGCTGTGGAGGGACACTTGGGAGGTAAGAACCCCTAATATCTCCTAAAGAGGAACAGTGTGGAGGTACAGAGCCCTAATATCTCCTAAAGAAGGACACTTGGGAAGTATGCACCCCTAATATCTCCCAACTAGGGAGACTAGGGAGGTACGGACCCCTAATATCTCCTAAAAAGAGACACTTGGTAGGTTATGGAGCCCTAATATCGCCTAAAGAGGAACACTTGGGAGGTATGGACCCCTAATCTATATATACATAAAAGAAAGGCTCATTGCATAATTTATGTCTCCTAAGGAGACACACACACCCAGGGGTGCCAATAAGGAGGAGTTACAGCTCCCATTGGGTGATTCAATGGGGGCATGATTTTCACACCAATTGCAGTGGCCGAAGGCCACTGCTATTGGTGTGAAAATCATGCAGTGAGTTGGCCCCCACTATGCAGCCCGCCCACCACTATCAAAGTCAATAAAAAACAAAATGGATGCCACTTGCTCCTACACCACAGACAAACACACACATGCCCCACTCACACAGCACCAGACACACACACACTCATGCCCCACTCACACAGCACACACACACACACATGCCCCACTCACATACACACATGCCCCACTCACACACAGCACCAAACACACACACATGCCCCACTCACACACTGCACCAAACACACATATGTACCACACACACAAAACCAGAAAGAAATATGGCTGACACACCATCACTCACCTTGACTCTGAGTGGACTCAGCAGGAGGACCTGTAGTACAGCCACTGAAGGGTGCTGCAACACCAGGGGAACAAAATGGCATTCAAAGGGTTAAGGTAGGTCCTCAATGATCAATTATTTCTTCACTGTCATCATTAGCCATTCAACAGAGGACAGGCAGCCATCAGGTACACACTTAACCAACTGACTGCCACAGGCTTGTGTATCAAGTTTTACCCCTCAGAGAGTGTGTTCAAACCTCTCACACTGTAAACTTGCATTTCCCTCCCACTTCTCCTCCTTCCCCAGCCTATTACTAACACTTTTCCACATTTCTCTTAAACCCTGCCCCTACTCACGATTAAGCCCCACCCACTTTTAACCCAGATTGCCCCCTTTGCCTCTCCACATCAGCACCACATGACTCCCTTCCAGGGATTCCACAAGTCAATGTTCCCAGGTATGAATACACTTCCCACTGCTATTTAACTCTGACATGCCTCTCTATACCTTAACCCTTTGATTGCCAGAGGGGTGCACAACTCATGCACGCATGTGTTTCTGCACATATATGTTGTGTGTGTGTGTGTACATCTCTGTTACATATGTGTGTCCATGTGTGCATCTCCAGTGAGTCTGTGTGTGTGTGTGCATGTCTTTTGCATGTCTCTGCCACTCACTGTGTGTATGTGTCTGCCTGTGTGTTGCATATATCTGTGTTTATCAGTGTGTCTACATTTCATACACGTGTGCCCAACGGTCATAACATGACGGGCAACGCCGTCCCACATTGGTAGTGTATATATATATATATATATATATATAAGAGAAAGAACCTGCGTCCCCTGCCACACACACCCAGGGGCGGTTGTAATGAAGAGTTAGCCTGCCCCCCAACATGTCTTAACCCTTTGAGTGCCAGAGGGGTACGCATAAATTGCAAAGCAATGCATTGCGTACCTCTCTGGCACTCAAAGGGTTAACCCTCTCCTCCACAACTCACTTCTCTACACTATACACTAGCTAAATGGAGAATTGTGTTTTAACCATTATATACCCACAGCTTATTTTATTAATTATCAATGAGTACCCATGATAAAATTATACATATTTAGTATTTTTGTACTCAGGAGGCTCGTGAATTGAAATTTTGGCTACCAACATAAATGTGTTTGATATATACTTTATAATAGCGGCGAAACAAGTACTTTTTTTTTTACAATTCTTTTTATATTTATGACATCATACCTTGTCGAATAATGCAAAATTTAGTGTTTATGATGAACCATGGAAAAGCAGTATTTGTTGTGAAATAACTTTATCTAGTTTTCAATATATAACTAGAAAGTTACCAATGGAAATCATATCTAAACAGATGACAGGAAAAACTGGTGAAAATGTGTCTGGCCAGCAAGGTACAGTAAATTCCCCAAGACCTTGGCACTGAAATGGTTAATGAGACTGCAGGATCCATAGTCTCAAACAAAACAGAGCTGTGATTCTTGCAGTGGAGACAGGAAGTAGATCTCTGGTAACATTACAGGACTCAGTGAGTGAAATGGCGCTGTGACATCACAGTGTTCATACTGATGCAGGCTTGGAGAATGTGACTATAAGGCCAGCAAGGTACAGTAAATTCCCCAAGACCTTGGCACTGAAATGGTTAATGAGACTGCAGGATCCATAGTCTCAAACAAAACAGAGCTGTGATTCTTGCAGTGGAGACAGGAAGTAGATCTCTGGTAACATTACAGGACTCAGTGAGTGAAATGGCGCTGTGACATCACAGTGTCCATACTGATGCAGGCTTGGAGAATGTGACTATAAGGCAGTGTGTCAACTGTCAATAATCATTTAGTTTACCCAATTGGTGGAGAGCAATGGCTTGTCTAGTGACTGCAAAGTTGTGGTGGATATACATCATTTTATTTCTGGTCTCAAAATCAGCACCTGGAGACTTCAGACCTATACCTGAACAGATTCGGTTGAACCCTGTGGTGGAGGAGATTCCAGCAGCTTCTGATGAAAATGAGATTATGCGGGATTACATTGTACTGTTCAGTGTGCTAATTGCACTTTTCGTGTTATTAGCTATTTTGTATTTTGTATTTTTTAAATATTGCTATAAGCCCAGTGCCATAGATGAAAGCCAGATGGATCTTTCTTATGTAGCTTTACCATGCTTTTTTGACAGCGGGCCCCAGGTAGAGGAATATGTAGAGAAGGCAGTCTCTGTAAAGGTTGGAACTCAGACGGGTTCATACACAGAGCAGAAACCATCCTCTGTAGATATTGATACCCAGATTGAACCAGAGGCTCCAGACATCGATACCCTGGTTGCTACTTACAAAGGGCAGGAATCGGCACCTACAAATACGGTGATTGAAATATGTAAAGAGCAGAAAGAAATCCATACCGAAGACATGGTGATCAAGAACGGTAAAAAAATGGAAAGAGGAAGAACATTATTGGAAATGGAAAGGGCAAAAACGGCACAGAAAATTGAAAGAGGAAGAACGTTACTGAAAATTGAAAGAGAAAGAAGAGCACAGAAAATTGAAAGAGGAAGAACGTTACTGAAAATTGAAAGAGAAAGAAGAGCACAGAAAATTGAAAGAGGAAGAACGTTACTGAAAATTGAAAGAGAAAGAAGAGCACAGAAAATTGAAAGAGGAAGAACGTTACTGAAAATTGAAAGAGAAAGAACGTTACTGACAATGGAAAGAGAGATAAAGGCACAAAAAATTGAAAGAGGAAGAGCGTTACTGAAAATGGAAAGAGAGAGAACGTTACTGAAAATTGAAAAAGGAAGAATATTACTGACAATGGAAAGAGAGAGAAAGGCACAAAAAATTGAAAGAGGAAGAGCGTTACTGAAAATGGAAAGAGAGAGAACGGCACAGAAAATTGAAAGAGGAAAAACGCTACTGAAAATTGAAAGAGGAAGAGCGTTACTGAAAATGGAAACAGCAAAAAGATAAGCACTTTTAAGAACGTTTGTAAATAACAACAACCAAATAAACAATAACACCGAATGAGAAATGCTTTTCACAGTTATTTTTATGTGTAGAGGGGTTTTTATGGTCCTGACTTAACCCTTTGGATGCTAGAGGCTTCTCGAACACTTTGTGAAGCAATGTGTTGGAGGAGCATCTAGTACCAGGACAAGCAGCCTGTGGCCCTCCAGCTGCTGAGGACTATAGTTTTACTCATTACATATAGCCTATAGCATATTGTGTTTTGCCCACTGAGTATAGAGATGTTCTTATTGCATATAGAAACATAGAAACATAGAATTTGACAGCAGATAAGAACCATTCAGCCCATCTAGTCCGTCCATTTTCCTACAGTAAAAACCTCAAACTTTTTTGGTCCTTGGTCTTTTCTTAAGTTAAGGATAGGCTTATGCCTATCTCCCATGCATGCTTAAATTCTGTCACTGTATTAACTTCTACCACTTCTGCTGGTAGGCTATTCCACTTATCTACTACCCTCTCAGTGAAGTAAAACTTTCTTACATTACATCTAAACCTGTGTCTCTTTACTTTTAGACTATGGCCTCTTGTCCTAACATTTTTACTCCTTTGAAATGTACTTCCCTCCTGTACTTTGTTGAATCCCTTCATGTATTTCAATGTGTCTATCATATCCCCTCTCTCTCTCCTCTCCTCCAATCTATACATGTTCAGATCTTTTAGTCTATCCTGTGTCTTTTCCTGTAAACCAGTCATCACTTTAGTAGTCCTTCTCTGAATTCTCTCTAGAGTATCTATATCCTTCTGGAGATGGGGTCTCCAGTACTGTACACAATACTCTAGGTCTCCTGTACTGTATACAATAGTCTAGGTCTCCAGTACTGTACACGATACTCTAGGTCTCCGGTACTGTACACAATACTCTAGGTCTCCAGTACTGTACACAATAGTCTAGGTCTCCAGTACTGGACACAATACTCTAGGTCTCCAGTACTGTACACAATTCTCTAGGTCTCCGGTACTGTACACAATACTCTAGGTGAGGTCTAACCAGAGATCTGTAGAGTGGCATGACCACTTCCCTTTTTCTGCTACTAATGCCCCTAGTTATACAACCCATCACCCTGCTTGCATTCCCCACTGCTTTATTACATTGCCTGCCTACCTTTAAGTCATTAGAGATAATTACTACAGCGTCTTGAGTATAGCGTTTTGCAAATTGCTTTTGGTGTATAGTGTTTGGCGTAATGCGATTGGCATATACTGTTTGATGAATTGCGTATAAGTTTTGGCGTATTGCATATAGCATTTTTGCAAATGGCGTATAGAATTTGGCGTATAGCTGTAGGCGAAATGCTAATGTATTTTGGCAATTGGGTGTGGCATATTGCTTTTGGTGAATTGAATTGCATTTGGAATATACTGTTTGAATTGCATTTAGCTTTTGACGTATTGCATTTGGCGAATAACATAGAGTTTGGATTATAGCATTTGGTGAATTAATTATAGTGTTTGCCATATACCGTTGGATGAACTGAGCATAGCTTTTAGTGTATTGCATATATAGTCTGGTGAATGGGGTATAGTGTTTGGCCTATAGCGTTTGGCAAACTGAGTGGCGTACTGTGTGTGGTGAATTGCATATTGCGCTTCATTCAAAATGATCCATTCTGAATAGAAAAAGGTGCAGCAAAACTTACTTGTAAATTATTATATATATAGATAATACAAATGATAAGACAGGACAGGAGAGAGCGAGAGAGATTCTCTGCAAGATTATTGGTATGTAATATTTTTCTTATTGCAAGCATATATTATTACTTATACGTTGCTATTTATACTGGATTTACTAGTCATACTTTTTTATATTTCTGTATAATTTATGGTATATGCATAATAAATATAGTACTAGCAATACTGGCACAGCTTTGCCCCTGCGGTTAATAAAAAATGACCTTAAATAAACACTAACATCCAAAATTAAAGGGATAGTAATATTTAAAATGTAAAAACAACTTGTAGGGTGTAACGGATCCTACCCGTTACTGGGAGCTCTTGTCTGGGCATGGCATTTATTCACCCCTGGGCCCAAGGATTATGGATATTGGACACTCCTTTGTGCCCTGGCATACGATCTCTCAAGCCCTTATCCTGGACTAAGAGACTTTGGCTAGCCTTATGTGGATAGGCAGCTGTACCAGAGGAAAGAACAATTCAAGGCTTGGGTGCTGCAAACTCTTCTGACCTGCAAAAGGTTAATCATTTGAGTTTGAGCATATTTACTTTCAATATGTATTGTAGTCCCCCAAGCCTTTTGCTTAATTACTCAAGTCATTGTATTGAGCACTGTCTTGTGGCCCCCTGCTGTGTGATTAATCCAATCATGTCTGCCCTATTATGTTTCCCTGAATCATTTGTTGTTGGTTCTTGGACCTTTTGTGGTGACTGAATTATCCCTGTGACTACTCCATTGTATTCTGCCCTACCATTTGCTGTGTCCTATTGATGAACTGTGATTGAATTAAGTCTCCTGTACTGTGCTCCAAGTTAGTGTGGTTTGAAACTGTATAAATATGTGTGGTTTGGTTCAATAAAGAGAGTTCTGTTTTGGAGTGAACAAGGGGTCCTGGAGTCTTGTATTGCTTATGGTCTAAAGTATCCACTCTGATACCCATCTGCGCCAAGTATCCTGAATCGCCGACCGCCTGCTGCCAGTTTCCTGCGACCTTACTTCGTGGACTGTCAGGCGGCGACGTGGACTCTTCCCTGCTTCCAGCGATCCTGCGGCTGTTTCCAGTGACTGTCCATACTCCAACCGGTGCACCTGACGGCGCTTATCTGCGTCGAGAAGGAGAGACCCAGGAACGACGGCGGAAGGCGATGCGGTCCCTTCGCAGCTTCCGTTACATTGGTGGCATAGCGGTGGGATTTCTCCTTCATATCAGGTGCAGCAATTGAGACATGGCAGACGAAGCAGTGCTGGCAGACACTCTTGGAGCATATGAGGATCGCTACAGCGCCATCCGAATACAGTGGTGGACCCAGCTGGGCGATGTTATCTATGACTTCGTTCCAGAGTTGGATGCGTGCATTACAGAGGAGCTCAGAGTACAGGAGGAG
Organism: Rhinophrynus dorsalis; assembly: GCA_037306005.1. NCBI lineage: Eukaryota > Metazoa > Chordata > Amphibia > Anura > Rhinophrynidae > Rhinophrynus > Rhinophrynus dorsalis. The sequence continues at coordinate 56,495 of JBBDGT010000377.1, read as the reverse complement.
TACTGGGACTTTGTTAAATACCTGGACCAGGAATATGGATCCGAGGGCCTTTTTGACTGGTGCCCATCCCGCTTGCGATGGGACATCCAAGGGCTGGTATGGAACGCCTACCACATGGACTCTACTTTTGGGTGCCCTGACTCCAGCAGATACTGGGAGATCCGGGAGAAAAGAGAGGACCGTTTTGGTGGATACATTCCTGCGGACTGCCAGGGAAATTTGGATATTCTGGCAGGATGTGAATGGGACCTGGAGCAACTATATGCTGGGTTCATTCAAGAGGTCCGGGAATTCCAAAAAGAGGAAGAAGAATGGGGGGGTAATGCATCTGAGGAGGACTTCAGTGACTTTGAGGGCCAGGATTGTGTTACCCCTGTTCACTCCACACTGGTGAGTGGGAATTCGTTCCTCACCAGTGCCCCTGTTGTTGCCCCTGCATCAGGAAGTGGGAAAATCGTCCTTCCTGATACCCCTTTGCCCCTGGACTGTGTGTTGCCTGAGCTGAGGAGTGGGAATTCGTTCCTCCTCAGCCAAGAAGATGCCTCTGCATCAGGGGATGGGACAGATGTCTCCCCTGATAGGCATGTTGCCCCTTCCCCTGTCTTTCCAGCTGCGGTGGATGAGATGCAGGTCCCCACCAGCAGCGATTGTATGTCCCAACTGATGGGTAGGAGAGAGCCCATCAGTCCCTGTGAACCCCCTGCTGTAGTGAGTGTGGAAGAGCTCACCAGCAGCCCCAAGATGATGCCCCCTGTGGGGTTGGAAAACGCCCTGGAAGTGGAGCGGTATGTGCTCTCCAGGGCCACAGAGGATGCCGCCTTGAGGGATGGGACTGCGGTCTCCCTCAAGGCAGAGAAAACCCTGGAAAGTGATGGCCTACAAGAGGAGGACCCCAGCGGACTGGAAGAGAGCAGTGCTGCTGGCCCTCCTGAGGATATGTTGTGTGAACTGATGGGTGGAGAAGAGTGCCCCATCAGCCCCCCTGTAAACCCTGACCTGGTGAGTGGGAGCGAGCTCACCAGGGTCTGGGAAACCCCTGCTGTGGTGAAGGAGATGCAGGTCCCCACCAGCAGCCCCAGTCCGTCCCCTGTTGCTATTGCCCTGGAGAAGGGGAAGAGTGTCTTCTCCAGGTATGTGACTAAGATTGCGAGGAGGATTGAGACTGCCCTCCTCCAGAAGACAAGAGATGGCCCTGATGTGAGGGGCCAAGAAGAAGAGGGGTACAGCAGGCTGCCACTCTGCAGTGCTGCTACTGCCCCTGGAAACCCTGGATGTTGCCCCAAGTTCCTCATGCTGGAGAGTAGGAGCGAGCTCTCCAGTCCCCCTGTAACCCCTGGCTTGGTGCGTGGGAGCGAGCGCACCAGGTCATGTGAAACCTTGGCTGGGATTAGTGGATCAACAGTCCTCATCCCCAGCCCAACGATTGTGTTCCCTTTCCCTGTGACCCCTGGCTTGGTGGATGGGAGCAAATTCACCGGGTCCTGTGAACCCCCTGCTGTGGTGTGTAGGAGTGAGCACACCACCCCTTGTTTTGCCCTGACACTGGTGAGTGGGAGCAAGCTCACCAGAAGCCCCAAGAAGGCGCTCCCCAACAATTCCCCTTTGGGCCCTGATATGGTGAGTGGGACCACTGTCCTCATCAGGGATGTTGCTGGGGCCCCTGAATTTCCTGAGCTCTGCCTGGGGGGTGGGAATGTGTCCCAGAATGTTGCCCCAGCCCAGGAGAGTGGGACAAACATCCTCTCCTGTTCCTCTGGGGCAGTGGCCCAACTAAAAGGGGGAGATGGGTCTCTCTCCCCAAACTCTGGTGCCCAGAAGCCAGAGGCACAATTGCCCCAGGGAGATCCCCCTTATAGACTGGCTCTTGACCCTGAGCCACTGGCCCCAGACCCAGAAGGATTTGACTTCAGCACTGCCTGGAGATGGGCCCAGGAGAGGCCACCTGTTTTGATGTTTGTCAGGACAAACAGGCATCAGTTCCCCTGGCCCAGGTTTAAGGACACAGGAACTGGCATTTTCTTCACTGGCCCAGGACAAGGGCCCTGTACACCGCTACCGGGCCCAGACAAAGGTCTCATGTTTTCCCCTGGCCCAGGACAAAAAGACTGCTTCACCCTCTGGCCCAGGATTAAGGACAAAGGGACTTGCAATTGTTTCCCTGGCCCAGGACCAGGGCCTTGTTTCCCCCTACCTGGCCCAGACAAAGGGCTCATGTTTTCCCCTGGCCCAGAACAGAAAGACTACTTTAACCACTGGCACAGGACAAGGGCCCCCTCAGTAGAAACTGGCCTAGGACCAAGGCCTTCGGACTAGTGCACTGTCCAGACAAGTGCCTCACCACCTCCATGCCCTCCTACAGCTCCAAGCCAGCGTTTACTACCGCACCCGCTGGCTTGGAACCAAAAGGGGGAGAAATGTAACGGATCCTACCCGTTACTGGGAGCTCTTGTCTGGGCATGGCATTTATTCACCCCTGGGCCCAAGGATTATGGATATTGGACACTCCTTTGTGCCCTGGCATACGATCTCTCAAGCCCTTATCCTGGACTAAGAGACTTTGGCTAGCCTTATGTGGATAGGCAGCTGTACCAGAGGAAAGAACAATTCAAGGCTTGGGTGCTGCAAACTCTTCTGACCTGCAAAAGGTTAATCATTTGAGTTTGAGCATATTTACTTTCAATATGTATTGTAGTCCCCCAAGCCTTTTGCTTAATTACTCAAGTCATTGTATTGAGCACTGTCTTGTGGCCCCCTGCTGTGTGATTAATCCAATCATGTCTGCCCTATTATGTTTCCCTGAATCATTTGTTGTTGGTTCTTGGACCCTTTGTGGTGACTGAATTATCCCTGTGACTACTCCATTGTATTCTGCCCTACCATTTGCTGTGTCCTATTGATGAACTGTGATTGAATTAAGTCTCCTGTACTGTGCTCCAAGTTAGTGTGGTTTGAAACTGTATAAATATGTGTGGTTTGGTTCAATAAAGAGAGTTCTGTTTTGGAGTGAACAAGGGGTCCTGGAGTCTTGTATTGCTTATGGTCTAAAGTATCCACTCTGATACCCATCTGCGCCAAGTATCCTGAATCGCCGACCGCCTGCTGCCAGTTTCCTGCGACCTTACTTCGTGGACTGTCAGGCGGCGACGTGGACTCTTCCCTGCTTCCAGCGATCCTGCGGCTGTTTCCAGTGACTGTCCATACTCCAACCGGTGCACCTGACGGCGCTTATCTGCGTCGAGAAGGAGAGACCCAGGAACGACGGCGGAAGGTGACGCGGTCCCTTCGCAGCTTCCGTTACATAGGGTTTATCCTCCAAAGGACAGTGTAGCAACAGCTCCAGTCTACGAATTCAGGCCACTGTGATATTGCACCTGAAAAAAATAAAGTTTGAGCTGTAATAACTTTTGAATAAAATACATTTCAGCTGTGGGAGTGCTGTTGTTTTACTCAGTGGGAAAAACCCTACAACATAGTTTTTTGAAGATTTTAAGTATTAATATCCCTTTAATTGAGGTTACATACACTTAATTATTCTGTACTTCTTCCTAGTATCTCCTAAAGAAGGACACTTGGGAGGTATGGAGCCCTAATATCTCCTAAAGAGGGACACTTGGGAGGTATGGACCCCTAATATCTCCTAAAGAGGGACACTTGGGAGGTACGGACCCCTAATATCTACTAAAGAGGGACACTTAGGACGTACGGACCCCTAATATCTCCTAAAGAGGGACACTTGGGAGGTACGGACCCCTAATATCTCCTAAAGAGGGACACTTGGGAGGTACGGACCCCTAATATCTCCTAAAGAGGGGACACTTGGGAGGTACAGTCCCCTAATATCTCCTAAAGAGGGACACTTGGGAGGTACAGACCCCTAATATCTCCTAAAGAGGGACACTTGGGAGGTACGGACCCCTAATATCTCCTAAAGATGGACACTTGGGAGGTATGGATCCCTAATATCTCCTAAAGAGGGACACTTGGGAGGTACAGACCCCTAATATTTCCTAAAGATGGACACTTGGGAGGTACAGACCCCTAATATCTCCTAAAGAGGGACACTTGGGAGGTACAGACCCCTAATATCTCCAAAAGAGGGGACACTTGGGAGGTACAGACCCCTAATATCTCCTAAAGAGGGACACTTGGGAGGTACGGACCCCTAATATCTCCTAAAGAGGGACACTTGGGAGGTACGGACCCCTAATATTTCCTAAAGATGAACACTTGGGAGGTATGGATCCCTAATATCTCCTAAAGAGGGACACTTGGGAGGTACGGACCCCTAATATCTCCTAAAGAGGGACATTTGGGAGGTACAGACCCCTAATATCTCCTAAAGATGGACACTTGGGAGGTACAGACCCCTAATATCTCCTAAAGAGGGACACTTGGGAGGTACAGACCCCTAATATCTCCTAAAGAGGTACACTTGGGAGGTACAGACCCCTAATATCTCCTAAAGAGGTACACTTGGGAGGTACAGACCCCTAATATCTCCTAAAGGGGGACACTTGGGAAGTATGGACCCCTAATATCTCCTAAAGAGGGACACTTGGGAGGTACAGACCCCTAATATCTCCTAAAGAGAGACACTTGGGAGGTACGGACCCCTAATCTATATATATGAAAGAAGACTTCTGTGTGCCTGGCAAACACACCCAGGGGTGGTATTAAGGAGGAGTTACTGTTCCTATTGGGTGATTCAGTCATGCAGGGAGTTGGCCCGCCCCCACTATGCAGCCCGCCCACCACTATCAAAGTCAGAAAAAAACAATATGGCTGCCATTTGCTCCTACACCACAGACAAACACACATGCCCCACTCATACACACAGACCACCACACACACATATGCCCCACTCACACACACAGACCACCACACACACATATGCCCCACTCACACAGCACCAAACAGACATGCTCCCACTCACACACACAGCACCACATACACACACAAAGCAAGAAATAAATATGGCTGACACACACACAGTCACTCACCCTGACTCCCAGTGGCCTCAGCAGGACCTGTAGTGCAGCACCAGGGGAACAAAATGGCCCTCAAAGGGTTAAGGTAGGCCCTCTGCTGAATTATTTCTTCATTGTCATCATTTGCCATGCAAGACACAGGACAGACAGCCATCAGGTACACACTTAACCCACTGACTGCCACAGGGTTGTGTATCAAGTTTTACCCCTCAGGGAGTGTGTTCAACCCCCTCACACTGTAAACTTGCATTTCCCTCCCACTTCTCCTCCTTCCCCAGCCTATTACTAACACTTTTACACATTTCTCTTAAGCCCCGCCCCTACTCGTGATTAAGCCCCGCCCACTTTAACCCAACATTGCCCCATTGCTCTCTCCACATCAGCACCACATGAGGGACTCCACAAGTAAAAGTTCCCAGGTACAACACACACATGCCCCACTCACACAGCACCAAACACCCATACACACACACAAAGCCAGAAAGAAATATGGCTGACACACAGTCACTCACCCTGACTCCCAGTGGCCTCAGCAGGACCTGTACTACAGCCACTGAGGAACAAAATGGCACTCAAAGGGTTAAGGTAGGTCCTCATTGCTCACTTACTTCTTCACTGTCATCATTTGCCATACAAGACACAGGACAGACAGCCATCAGATTCACACTTAACCAACTGACTGCCACAGGGTTGTGTATCAAGTTTTAGCCCTCAGGGAGTGTGTTCAAACCCCTCACACTGTAAACTTGCATTTTCCTCCCACTTCTCCCCCTTCCCCAGCCTATTACTAACACTTTTCCACATTTATGTTAAGCCCCGCCCCTACTCGCGATTAAGCCCCACCCACTTTTAACCCAGATTGCCCCATTTGTCTCTCCACATCAGCACTATATCAGTCCCCTCTAGGGACTCCACAAGTCAATGTTCCCAGGTATGAACACACTTCCCACTGCTATTTAACTCTCACATGCCTCTCTATACCTTAACCATTTGAGTGCCAGAGGGGTACACAACTCATGCACGCATGTGTTTCTGCTCATATATGTTGTGTGTGTACATCTCTGTTACATATGTGTGTCCATCTCCAGTGTGTCTGTGTGTGTGCGTGTGTTTTGCATGTCTCTGCCGCTCACTGTGTGTATGTGCATACCTCCCAACATTTCACATGGCCAAAGAGGGACACTGTAGTTTTAGGTGATATTGTTGGGGCGTGGCTGGTGGGCGGGGCATTAGTAAGAATTTTTAGGTTATTTCATGACCTAATACTGGCTATTTATGTAACTGAATAAATGATTTAGTGCAAGACCAAAGTATTTTATTTGCACAGACTAATGTATAAACACATATACTGACGTTTATTGCTTTATTGCTGTAGAGCAAAGTAATACACACCACACAGTCAGGGCTGGTGCAAGGATTTTTGACACCCTAGGCAAAACCTACTTTTGCCACCCATTTCGCTCCGCCCCTTGTGTCCCACCCCTTTATACCCTGCCTACTTATACCCCACCTCTTTTCATGATTGTCCTCTCTCTGCCCCCTGGGCCAGTCTGCCCCTGGTCTAGAGATGCCTGTAAGAGATGCCCCCACCAGCTCCAACTTGCCCCTTATCAGCTCCACTTTGGCCCTATCAGCTGCACTTTGCCCCCCATCAACTCCAACTTGCCCCCATCAGCTCCACTTTGCCCCCATCAACTCCAACTTACCCCCATCAGCTCCACTTTGCCCCCCACCAGCTCCACTTTTTCCCCACCAGCTCCACTATGCCCCCCATCCGCTCCACTATGCCCCCAGCAGCTCCAACTTGCCACCATCAGCTCCACTTTGCCCACCATCCGCTCCAACTTGCCCCCATCAGCTCCAACTTGCCCCTATCAGCTCCAACTTACCCCCATCGGCTCCACTTTGCCCCCCAGCAGCTCCAACTTTCCACCAACACCTCCACTTTGCCCCCCATCCGCTCCAACTTGCCCCTATCAGCTCCACTTTGCCCCCATCCGCTCCAACTTGACCCCACCAGCTCCACTTTGCCCCCCCTTCAGCTCCACTTTGACCCCCATCCACTCCAACTTGCCCCCATCAGCTCCACTTTGACCTCCATCCGCTCCAACTTACCCCCATCAGCTCCAGCTTGCCCCCAGCAGCTCCAACTTGCCCCCAGCAGCTCCACTTTGAGCTCCATCCGCTCCAACTTACCCCCATCAGCTCCAACTTGCCCCCAGCAGCTCCACTATGCCCCCTCAGCTCCAACTTGCCCCTATCAGCTCCAACTTGCCCCCATCATCTCCACTTTGCCCCCCATCCGCTCCAACTCGGCCCCAGCAGCTCCAGTACGCCCCCTCAGCTCCAACATGCCCCCCCATCACATACCTGTAGCTCCCGCGCAGTCTTCTCTTCAGTAATGCAGAGCGCGGCGGGAGATCATGACTCCCAGCGCGCTCTGCATTACTAAAGATCCGACCCAATGAGGGAGCGCTGTAGCAACACAGACCTGACTGTGTTGTGGTTCCCGGCGTGGTGTGTGCGGGCGCAGCTCTTCTCCGCTGCATGCCCGCGCCCCCAGTACGTGTGCGCCCTAGGCCGGCTCCTACCTCGCCTATAGGTGGAGCCGGCCCTGCACACAGTCTTACCTCCTAAAAAGAGGGACAACAGGGTGGGAAAGAGGGACAGAGGGATTTGGCCCTCAAAGAGGGACACTTGGGATGTATGGTATATGTCTGCCTGTGTGTTGCATATGTCTGTGTTTATCAGTGTGTCTGCATTTCACACACATGCGCCCAACGGTCATGACATGACGGGCAACGCCGTCCCACATTGCTAGTATATTGATATTTACACAAATATTCAATGAGTTTTATTGCTGTGGAGGGACACTTGGGAGGTAAGAACCCCTAATATCTCCTAAAGAGGAACAGTGTGGAGGTACAGAGCCCTAATATCTCCTAAAGAAGGACACTTGGGAAGTATGCACCCCTAATATCTCCCAACTAGGGAGACTAGGGAGGTACGGACCCCTAATATCTCCTAAAAAGAGACACTTGGTAGGTTATGGAGCCCTAATATCGCCTAAAGAGGAACACTTGGGAGGTATGGACCCCTAATCTATATATACATAAAAGAAAGGCTCATTGCATAATTTATGTCTCCTAAGGAGACACACACACCCAGGGGTGCCAATAAGGAGGAGTTACAGCTCCCATTGGGTGATTCAATGGGGGCATGATTTTCACACCAATTGCAGTGGCCGAAGGCCACTGCTATTGGTGTGAAAATCATGTAGTGAGTTGGCCCCCACTATGCAGCCCGCCCACCACTATCAAAGTCAATAAAAAACAAAATGGATGCCACTTGCTCCTACACCACAGACAAACACACACATGCCCCACTCACACAGCACCAGACACACACACACTCATGCCCCACTCACACAGCACACACACACACACATGCCCCACTCACATACACACATGCCCCACTCACACACAGCACCAAACACACACACATGCCCCACTCACACACTGCACCAAACACACATATGCACCACACACACAAAACCAGAAAGAAATATGGCTGACACACCATCACTCACCTTGACTCTGAGTGGACTCAGCAGGACCTGTAGTACAGCCACTGAAGGGTGCTGCAACACCAGGGAACAAAATGGCATTCAAAGGGTTAAGGTAGGTCCTCAATGATCAATTATTTCTTCACTGTCATCATTAGCCATTCAACACAGAGGACAGGCAGCCATCAGGTACACACTTAACCCACTGACTGCCACAGGCTTGTGTATCAAGTTTTACCCCTCAGAGAGTGTGTTCAAACCTCTCACACTGTAAACTTGCATTTCTCTCCCACTTCTCCTCCTTCCCCAGCCTATTACTAACACTTTTCCACATTTCTCTTAAGCCCTGCCCCTACTCACGATTAAGCCCCACCCACTTTTAACCCAGATTGCCCCCTTTGTCTCTCCACATCAGCACCACATGACTCCCTTCCAGGGATTCCACAAGTCAATGTTCCCAGGTATGAATACACTTCCCACTGCTATTTAACTCTGACATGCCTCTCTATACCTTAACCCTTTGATTGCCAGAGGGGTGCACAACTCATGCGCGCATGTGTTTCTGCACATATATGTTGTGTGTGTGTGTGTACAACTCTATTACATATGTGTGTCCATGTGTGCATCTCCAGTGAGTCTGTGTGTGTGTGTGCATGTCTTTTGCATGTCTCTGCCACTCACTGTGTGTATGTGTCTGCCTGTGTGTTGCATATATCTGTGTTTATCAGTGTGTCTACATTTCATACACGTGTGCCCAACGGTCATAACATGACGGGCAACGCCGTCCCACATTGGTAGTGTATATATATATATATATATATATAAGAGAAAGAACCTGCGTCCCCTGCCACACACACCTAGGGGCGGTTGTAATGAAGAGTTAGCCTGCCCCCCAGCATGTCTTAACCCTTTGAGTGCCAGAGGGGTACGCATAAATTGCAAAGCAATGCATTGCGTACCTCTCTGGCACTCAAAGGGTTAACCCTCTCCTCCACAACTCACTTCTCTTGACTTACAACTCATGGCACAATAATATAACCCACCAACCAGCAGCTCCCATTTTGCTGGGGAGCCACACATTGATCACTTCTTTCAAAGAGCATAAAAACTTCTGTTTCCACCCCCTGTCCCATAATGCACTGGGACACTCAGAGGCAGACTGGAATCAGGTGAGTGGAGTCAGCTGGGGAATAGGTTAGAACACACAGATCTTCAGTTTCCATGGTAAGAACTGGGGCTGATGGTTTCAATTTAACCCTTTGAGTGCTGTTGCAATGCATTGGATACCTCTCTGGCACTCAGAGGGTTAAGACCATTAACCCTTGGAGTACCAGAGATGATATGCAGCACATTGCTCTGCGTACCTCTTATTCATTTACTCACAAACATCTTCTCACTGTGACACTTCAGCTGTAAGGATACAGGGCTTTATTCATCAAGTAACACAGCACACTCACTTCAATTGTAAGGATACAGGGCCTTAATCATCAAGTAACACGGCACACTCACTTCAACTGTAAGGATACAGGGCATTATTCACCAAGTAACAGAGCACACTCACTTCAACTGTAAGGATACAGGGCCTTATTCATCAAGTAACACGGCACACTCACTTCAACTGTAAGGATACAGGGCCTTATTCATCAAGTAGCACATCACACTCACTTCAACTGTAAGGATACAGGGTCTTATTCATCAAGTAACACAGCACACTCACTTCAACTGTAAGGATACAGGGCCTTATTCACCAAGTAACATACCACACTCACTTCAACTGTAAGGATACAGGGCCTTATTCATCAAGTAACACAGCACACCCACTTCAGCTGTAAGGATACAGGGCCTTATTCACCAAGTAACACAGCTCACTCACTTCAACTGTAAGGATACAGGGCCTTATTCACCAAGTAACACAGCACACTCACTTCAACTGTAAGGATACAGGGCCTTATTCATCAAGTAATACAGCACACTCACTTCAACTGTAACGATACAGAGCCTTATTCATCAAGTAACACAGCACACTCACTTCAACTGTAAGGATACAGAGCCTTATTCATCAAGTTGAAGAGCTGCAATTAAAACCTTTTTTACAACTCTTATCAGCATATCTACATCACCACTGCTTCTGTCACACACTGTCTACATATGTGACATACGTCCATATATGTGTGTGTGTCTCTGTATGTATGTGTTTCACAGTGTGTGACACTCTCTGTCTCTTTAAGTGCGTGTCTGTAACACTGCATATTTCTGTTTCACACAATGTCTCTCTGTGTAAATAATATGAGAGGCAGCGCCGTCCCACATTGCTAGTATATATATATATATATATATATATATATATATATATAATTATTTTTTTTTTAAATTAATATATATATATGCTGCAAAGGGTTAAGCACTCTCACCGATAATTAGCAACAGAACCGGGTGCTCCAGTAGCGTATATAACAGGTAAATAAGCTGTGCACTCAAGGATTTAATAATACAAATAAACCAATTTAATGGTAAAAAGGTGCAACGTTTTGGTCCTCAGATCGGGACCTTTATATATATATATATATATATATATATATATATATATATATACACTAGCTAAATGGAGAATTGTGTTTTAACCATTATATACCCACAGCTTATTTTATTAATTATCAATGAGTACCCATGATAACATTATACATATTTAGTATTTTTGTACTCCGGAGGCTCGTGAATTGAAATTTTGGCTACCAACATAAATGTGTTTGATATATACTTTATAATAGCGGCGAAACAAGTACTTTTTTTTTTACAATTCTTTTTATATTTATGACATCATACCTTGTCGAATAATGCAAAATTTAGTGTTTATGATGAACCATGGAAAAGCAGTATTTGTTGTGAAATAACTTTATCTAGTTTTCAATATATAACTAGAAAGTTACCAATGGAAATCATATCTAAACAGATGACAGGAAAAACTGGTGAAAATGTGTCTGGCCAGCAAGGTACAGTAAATTCCCCAAGACCTTGGCACTGAAATGGTTAATGAGACTGCAGGATCCATAGTCACAAACAAAACAGAGCTGTGATTCTTGCAGTGGAGACAGGAAGTAGATCTCTGGTAACATTACAGGACTCAGTGAGTGAAATGGCGCTGTGACATCACAGTGTCCATACTGATGCAGGCTTGGAGAATGTGACTATAAGGCAGTGTGTCAACTGTCAATAATCATTTAGTTTACCCAATTGGTGGAGAGCAATGGCTTGTCTAGTGACTGCAAAGTTGTGGTGGATATACATCATATTTCTGGTCTCAAAATCAGCACCTGGAGACTTCAGACCTATACCTGAACAGATTCGGTTGAACCCTGTGGTGGAGGAGATTCCAGCAGCTTCTGATGAAAATGAGATTATGCGGGATTACATTGTACTGTTCAGTGTGCTAATTGCACTTTTCGTGTTATTAGCTATTTTGTATTTTGTATTTTTTAAATATTGCTATAAGCCCCGTGTCATAGATGAAAGCCAGATGGATCTTTCTTATGTAGCTTTACCATGCTTTTTTGACAGCGGGCCCCAGGTAGAGGAATATGTAGAGAAGGCAGTCTCTGTACAGGTTGGAACTCAGACGGGTTCATACACAGAGCAGAAACCATCCTCTGTAGATATTGATACCCAGATTGAACCAGAGGCTCCAGACATCAATATCCCGGATGCTACTTACAAAGGGCAGGAATCGGCACCTACAAATACGGTGATTGAAATATGTAAAGAGCAGAAAGAAATCCATACCGAAGACATGGTGATCAAGAACGGTAAAAAAATGGAAAGAGGAAGAACATTATTGGAAATGGAAAGGGCAAAAACGGCACAGAAAATTGAAAGAGGAAGAACGTTACTGAAAATTGAAAGAGAAAGAAGAGCACAGAAAATTGAAAGAGGAAGAACGTTACTGAAAATTGAAAGAGAAAGAAGAGCACAGAAAATTGAAAGAGGAAGAACGTTACTGAAAATTGAAAGAGAAAGAAGAGCACAGAAAATTGAAAGAGGAAGAACGTTACTGAAAATTGAAAGAGAAAGAACGTTACTGACAATGGAAAGAGAGATAAAGGCACAAAAAATTGAAAGAGGAAGAGCGTTACTGAAAATGGAAAGAGAGAGAACGTTACTGAAAATTGAAAAAGGAAGAAAATTACTGACAATGGAAAGAGAGAGAAAGGCACAAAAAATTGAAAGAGGAAGAGCGTTACTGAAAATGGAAAGAGAGAGAACGGCACAGAAAATTGAAAGAGGAAGAACGTTACTGAAAATGGAAACAGCAAAAAGATAAGCACTTTTAAGAACGTTTGTAAATAACAACAACCAAATAAACAATAACACCGAATGAGAAATGCTTTTCACAGTTATTTTTATGTGTAGAGGGGTTTTTATGGTCCTGACTTAACCCTTTGGATGCTAGAGGCTTCTCGAACACTTTGTGAAGCAATGTGTTGGAGGAGCATCTAGTACCAGGACAAGCAGCCTGTGGCCCTCCAGCTGCTGAGGACTATAGTTTTGCCCATTGCATATAGCCTATAGCATATTGTGTTTTGCCCACTGAGTATAGAGATGTTCTTATTGCATATAGAAACATAGAAACATAGAATTTGACAGCAGATAAGAACCATTCAGCCCATCTAGTCCGTCCATTTTCCTACAGTAAAAACCTCAAACTTTTTTGGTCCTTGGTCTTTTCTTAAGTTAAGGATAGGCTTATGCCTATCTCCCATGCATGCTTAAATTCTGTCACTGTATTAACTTCTACCACTTCTGCTGGTAGGCTATTCCACTTATCTACTACCCTCTCAGTGAAGTAAAACTTTCTTACATTACATCTAAACCTGTGTCTCTTTACTTTTAGACTATGGCCTCTTGTCCTAACATTTTTACTCCTTTGAAATGTACTTCCCTCCTGTACTTTGTTGAATCCCTTCATGTATTTCAATGTGTCTATCATATCCCCTCTCTCTCTCCTCTCCTCCAATCTATACATGTTCAGATCCTTTAGTCTATCCTGTGTCTTTTCCTGTAAACCAGTCATCACTTTAGTAGTCCTTCTCTGAATTCTCTCTAGAGTATCTATATCCTTCTGGAGATGGGGTCTCCAGTACTGTGCACAATACTCTAGGTCTCCTGTACTGTATACAATAGTCTAGGTCTCCAGTACTGTACACAATACTCTAGGTCTCCAGTACTGGACACAATACTCTAGGTCTCCAGTACTGTACACAATACTCTAGGTCTCCTGTACTGTATACAATACTCTAGGTCTCCAGTACTGTACACAATACTCTAGGTCTCCAGTACTGTACACAATTCTCTAGGTCTCCAGTACTGTACACAATACTCTAGGTCTCCAGTACTGTACACAATAGTCTAGGTCTCCAGTACTGGACACAATACTCTAGGTCTCCAGTACTGTACACAATTCTCTAGGTCTCCGGTACTGTACACAATACTCTAGGTGAGGTCTAACCAGAGATCTGTAGAGTGGCATGACCACTTCCCTTTTTCTGCTACTAATGCCCCTAGTTATACAACCCAGCACACTGCTTGCATTCCCCACTGCTTTATTACATTGCCTGCCTACCTTTAAGTCATTAGAGATAATTACTACAGCGTCTTGAGTATAGTGTTTTGCAAATTGCTTTTGGTGTATAGTGTTTGGCGTAATGCGATTGGCATATACTGTTTGATGAATTGCGTATAAGTTTTGGCGTATTGCATATAGCATTTTTGCAAATGGCGTATAGAATTTGGCGTATAGCTCTAGGCGAAATGCTAATGTATTTTGGCAATTGGGTGTGGCATATTGCTTTTGGTGAATTGCATATGTATCGTTTGGTGAATTGCATTTGGAATATACTGTTTGAATTGCATTTAGCTTTTGACGTATTGCGTTTGGCGAATAACATAGAGTTTGGATTATAGCATTTGGTGAATTAATCATAGTGTTTGCCATATACCGTTGGATGAACTGAGCATAGCTTTTAGTGTATTGCATATATAGTCTGGTGAATGGGGTATAGTGTTTGGCCTATAGCGTTTGGCAAACTGAGTGGCGTACTGTGTGTGGTGAATTGCATATTGCGCTTCATTCAAAATGATCCATTCTGAATAGAAAAAGGTGCAGCAATATTTACTTGTAAATTATATAAATATAGATGATACAAATGATAAGACAGGACAGGAGAGAGCGAGAGAGATTCTCTGCAAGATTATTGGTATGTAATATTTTTCTTATTGCAAGCATATATTATTACTTATACGTTGCTATTTATACTGGATTTACTAGTCATACTTTTTTATATTTCTGTATAATTTATGGTATATGCATAATAAATATAGTACTAGCAATACTGGCACAGCTTTGCCCCTGCGGTTAATAAAAAATGACCTTAAATAAACACTAACATCCAAAATTAAAGGGATAGTAATATTTAAAATGTAAAAAAAAGTTGTAGGGTTTATCCTCCAAAGGACAGTGTAGAAACAGCTCCGGTCTACGAATTCAGGCCACTGTGATATTGCACCTGAAAAAAATAAAGTTTGAGCTGTAATAACTTTTGAATAAAATACATTTCAGCAGTGGGAGTGCTGTTGTTTTACTCAGTGGGAAAAACCCTACAACATAGTTTTTTGAAGATTTTAAGTATTAATATCCCTTTAATTGAGGTTACATACACTTAATTATTCTGTACTTCTTCCTAGTATCTCCTAAAGAAGGACACTTGGGAGGTATGGAGCCCTAATATCTCCTAAAGAGGGACACTTGGGAGGTACAGACCCCTAATATCTCCTAAAGAAGGACACTTGGGAGGTACAGACCCCTAATATCTCCTAAAGAGGGACACTTGGGAGGTACGGACCCCTAATATCTCCTAAAGAGTGACACTTGGGACGTACGGACCCCTAATATCTCCTAAAGAGGGACACTTGGGAGGTACGGACCCCTAATATCTCCTAAAGAGGGACACTTGGGAGGTACGGACCCCTAATATCTACTAAAGAGGGACACTTGGGACGTACGGACCCCTAATATCTCCTAAGAAGGACACTTCGGAGGTATGGACCCCTAATATCTACTAAAGAGGGACACTTGGGAGATGTGGACCCCTAATATCTCCTAAAGAGGGACACTTGGGAGGTATAGACCCCTAATATCTCCTAAAGAGGGACACTTGGGAGGTATGGACCCCTAATATCTCCTAAAGAGGGACACTTGGGAAGTTCGGACCCCTAATATCTACTAAAGAGGGACACTTGGGACGTACGGACCCCTAATATCTCCTAAAGAGGGACACTTGGGAGGTACGGACCTCTAATATCTCCTAAAGAGGGACACTTGGGAGGTACGGACCCCTAATATCTCCTAAAGAGGGGACACTTGGGAGGTACAGACCCCTAACATCTCCTAAAGAGGGACACTTGGGAGGTACAGACCCCTAATATCTCCTAAAGATGGACACTTGGGAGGTACAGACCCCTAATATCTCCTAAAGAGGGACACTTGGGAGGTACAGACCCCTAATATCTCCAAAAGAGGGGACACTTGGGAGGTACAGACCCCTAATATCTCCTAAAAAGGGACACTTGGGAGGTACGGACCCCTAATATCTCCTAAAGAGGGACACTTGGGACGTACGGACCCCTAATATCTCCTAAAGAAGGACACTTGGGAGGTATGGACCCCTAATATCTCCTAAAGAGGGACACTTGGGAGGTACAGACCCCTAATATCTCCTAAAGATGGACACTTGGGAGGTACAGACCCCTAATATCTCCTAAAGAGGGACACTTGGGAGGTACAGACCCCTAATATCTCCTAAAGAGGTACACTTGGGAGGTACAGACCCCTAATATCTCCTAAAGGGGGACACATGGGAGTTATGGACTCCTAATATCTCCTAAAGAGGGACACTTGGGAGGTACGGACCCCTAATATCTCCTAAAGTGACACTTGGGAAGTATGGACCCCTAATATCTCCTAAAGAGGGACACTTGGGAGGTACAGACCCCTAATATCTCCTAAAGAGAGACACTTGGGAGGTACGGACCCCTAATCTATATATATGAAAGAAGACTTCTGTGTGCCTGGCAAACACACCCAGGGGTGGTATTAAGGAGGAGTTACTGTTCCTATTGGGTGATTCAGTCATGCAGGGAGTTGGCCCGCCCCCACTATGCAGCCCGCCCACCACTATCAAAGTCAGAAAAAAACAATATGACTGCCATTTGCTCCTACACCACAGACAAACACACATGCCCCACTCATACACACAGACCACCACACACACATATGCCCCACTCACACACACAGACCACCACACACACATATGCCCCACTCACACAGCACCAAACAGACATGCTCCCACTTACACACACAGCACCACATACACACACAAAGCAAGAAATAAATATGGCTGACACACACACAGTCACTCACCCTGACTCCCAGTGGCCTCAGCAGGACCTGTAGTGCAGCACCAGGGGAACAAAATGGCCCTCAAAGGGTTAAGGTAGGCCCTCTGCTGAATTATTTCTTCATTGTCATCATTTGCCATGCAAGACACAGGACAGACAGCCATCAGGTACACACTTAACCCACTGACTGCCACAGGGTTGTGTATCAAGTTTTACCCCTCAGGGAGTGTGTTCAACCCCCTCACACTGTAAACTTGCATTTCCCTCCCACTTCTCCTCCTTCCCCAGCCTATTACTAACACTTTTACACATTTCTCTTAAGCCCCGCCCACTTTAACCCAACATTGCCCCATTGCTCTCTCCACATCAGCACCACATGAGGGACTCCACAAGTAAAAGTTCCCAGGTACAACACACACATGCCCCACTCACACAGCACCAAACACCCATACACACACACAAAGCCAGAAAGAAATATGGCTGACACACAGTCACTCACCCTGACTCCCAGTGGCCTCAGCAGGACCTGTACTACAGCCACTGAGGAACAAAATGGCACTCAAAGGGTTAAGGTAGGTCCTCATTGCTCACTTACTTCTTCACTGTCATCATTTGCCATACAAGACACAGGACAGACAGCCATCAGATTCACACTTAACCAACTGACTGCCACAGGGTTGTGTATCAAATTTTAGCCCTCAGGGAGTGTGTTCAAACCCCTCACACTGTAAACTTGCATTTTCCTCCCACTTCTCCCCCTTCCCCAGCCTATTACTAACACTTTTCCACATTTATGTTAAGCCCCGCCCCTACTCGCGATTAAGCCCCACCCACTTTTAACCCAGATTGCCCCATTTGTCTCTCCACATCAGCACTATATCAGTCCCCTCTAGGGACTCCACAAGTCAATGTTCCCAGGTATGAACACACTTCCCACTACTATTTAACTCTCACATGCCTCTCTATACCTTAACCATTTGAGTGCCAGAGGGGTACACAACTCATGCACGCATGTGTTTCTGCTCATATATGTTGTGTGTGTACATCTCTGTTACATATGTGTGTCCATCTCCAGTGTGTCTGTGTGTGTGCGTGTGTTTTGCATGTCTCTGCCGCTCACTGTGTGTATGTGCATACCTCCCAACATTTCACATGGCCAAAGAGGGACACTGTAGTTTTAGGTGATATTGTTGGGGCGTGGCTGGTGGGCGGGGCATTAGTAAGAATTTTTAGGTTATTTCATGACCTAATACTGGCTATTTATGTAACTGAATAAATGATTTAGTGCAAGACCAAAGTATTTTATTTGCACAGACTAATGTATAAACACATATACTGACGTTTATTGCTTTATTGCTGTAGAGCAAAGTAATACACACCACACAGTCAGGGCTGGTGCAAGGATTTTTGACACCCTAGGCAAAACCTACTTTTGCCACCCATTTCGCTCCGCCCCTTGTGTCCCACCCCTTTATACCCTGCCTACTTATACCCCACCTCTTTTCATGATTGTCCTCTCTCTGCCCCCTGGGCCAGTCTGCCCCTGGTCTAGAGATGCCTGTAAGAGATGCCCCCCACCAGCTCCAACTTGCCCCTTATCAGCTCCACTTTGGCCCTATCAGCTGCACTTTGCCCCCCATCAACTCCAACTTGCCCCCATCAGCTCCACTTTGCCCCCATCAACTCCAACTTACCCCCATCAGCTCCACTTTGCCCCCCACCAGCTCCACTTTTTCCCCACCAGCTCCACTATGCCCCCCATCCGCTCCACTATGCCCCCAGCAGCTCCAACTTGCCACCATCAGCTCCACTTTGCCCACCATCCGCTCCAACTTGCCCCCATCAGCTCCAACTTACCCCCATCGGCTCCACTTTGCCCCCCAGCAGCTCCAACTTTCCACCAACACCTCCACTTTGCCCCCCATCCGCTCCAACTTGCCCCTATCAGCTCCACTTTGCCCCCATCCGCTCCAACTTGACCCCACCAGCTCCACTTTGCCCCCCCTTCAGCTCCACTTTGACCCCCATCCACTCCAACTTGCCCCCATCAGCTCCACTTTGACCTCCATCCGCTCCAACTTACCCCCATCAGCTCCAGCTTGCCCCCAGCAGCTCCAGCTTGCCCCCAGCAGCTCCAACTTGCCCCCAGCAGCTCCACTTTGAGCTCCATCCGCTCCAACTTACCCCCATCAGCTCCAACTTGCCCCCAGCAGCTCCACTATGCCCCCTCAGCTCCAACTTGCCCCTATCAGCTCCAACTTGCCCCCATCATCTCCACTTTGCCCCCCATCCGCTCCAACTCGGCCCCAGCAGCTCCAGTACGCCCCCTCAGCTCCAACTTGCCCCCCCATCACATACCTGTAGCTCCCGCGCAGTCTTCTCTTCAGTAATGCAGAGCGCGGCGGGAGATCATGACTCCCAGCGCGCTCTGCATTACTAAAGATCCGACCCAATGAGGGAGCGCTGTAGCAACACAGACCTGACTGTGTTGTGGTTCCCGGCGTGGTGTGTGCGGGCGCAGCTCTTCTCCGCTGCATGCCCGCGCCCCCAGTACGTGTGCGCCCTAGGCCGGCTCCTACCTCGCCTATAGGTGGAGCCGGCCCTGCACACAGTCTGACCTCCTAAAAAGAGGGACAACAGGGTGGGAAAGAGGGACAGAGGGATTTGGCCCTCAAAGAGGGACACTTGGGATGTATGGTATATGTCTGCCTGTGTGTTGCATATATCTGTGTTTATCAGTGTGTCTGCATTTCACACACATGCGCCCAACGGTCATGACATGACGGGCAACGCCGTCCCACATTGCTAGTATATTGATATTTACACAAATATTCAATGAGTTTTATTGCTGTGGAGGGACACTTGGGAGGTAAGAACCCCTAATATCTCCTAAAGAGGAACAGTGTGGAGGTACAGAGCCCTAATATCTCCTAAAGAAGGACACTTGGGAAGTATGCACCCCTAATATCTCCCAACTAGGGAGACTAGGGAGGTACGGACCCCTAATATCTCCTAAAAAGAGACACTTGGTAGGTTATGGAGCCCTAATATCTCCTAAAGAGGAACACTTGGGAGGTATGGACCCCTAATCTATATATACATAAAAGAAAGGCTCATTGCATAATTTATGTCTCCTAAGGAGACACACACACCCAGGGGTGCCAATAAGGAGGAGTTACAGCTCCCATTGGGTGATTCAATGGGGGCATGATTTTCACACCAATTGCAGTGGCCGAAGGCCACTGCTATTGGTGTGAAAATCATGCAGTGAGTTGGCCCCCACTATGCAGCCCGCCCACCACTATCAAAGTCAATAAAAAACAAAATGGATGCCACTTGCTCCTACACCACAGACAAACACACACATGCCCCACTCACACAGCACCAGACACACACACACTCATGCCCCACTCACACAGCACACACACACACACACACACACATGCCCCACTCACATACACACATGCCCCACTCACACACAGCACCAAACACACACACATGCCCCACTCACACACTGCACCAAACACACATATGCACCACACACACAAAACCAGAAAGAAATATGGCTGACACACCATCACTCACCTTGACTCTGAGTGGACTCAGCAGGACCTGTAGTACAGCCACTGAAGGGTGCTGCAACACCAGGGGAACAAAATGGCATTCAAAGGGTTAAGGTAGGTCCTCAATGATCAATTATTTCTTCACTGTCATCATTAGCCATTCAACACAGAGGACAGGCAGCCATCAGGTACACACTTAACCCACTGACTGCCACAGGCTTGTGTATCAAGTTTTACCCCTCAGAGAGTGTGTTCAAACCTCTCACACTGTAAACTTGCATTTCCCTCCCACTTCTCCTCCTTCCCCAGCCTATTACTAACACTTTTCCACATTTCTCTTAAGCCCCGCCCCTACTCACGATTAAGCCCCACCCACTTTTAACCCAGATTGCCCCCTTTGTCTCTCCACATCAGCACCACATGACTCCCTTCCAGGGATTCCACAAGTCAATGTTCCCAGGTATGAATACACTTCCCACTGCTATTTAACTCTGACATGCCTCTCTATACCTTAACCCTTTGATTGCCAGAGGGGTGCACAACTCATGCGCGCATGTGTTTCTGCACATATATGTTGTGTGTGTGTGTGTACATCTCTATTACATATGTGTGTCCATGTGTGCATCTCCAGTGAGTCTGTGTGTGTGTGTGCATGTCTTTTGCATGTCTCTGCCACTCACTGTGTGTATGTGTCTGCCTGTGTGTTGCATATATCTGTGTTTATCAGTGTGTCTACATTTCATACACGTGTGCCCAACGGTCATAACATGACGGGCAACGCCGTCCCACATTGGTAGTGTATATATATATATATATATATATATATATAAGAGAAAGAACCTGCGTCCCCTGCCACACACACCCAGGGGCGGTTGTAATGAAGAGTTAGCCTGCCCCCCAACATGTCTTAACCCTTTGAGTGCCAGAGGGGTACGCATAAATTGCAAAGCAATGCATTGCGTACCTCTCTGGCACTCAAAGGGTTAACCCTCTCCTCCACAACTCACTTCTCTTGACTTACAACTCATGGCACAATAATATAACCCACCAACCAGCAGCTCCCATTTTGCTGGGGAGCCACACATTGATCACTTCTTTCAAAGAGCATAAAAACTTCTGTTTCCACCCCCTGTCCCATAATGCACTGGGACACTCAGAGGCAGACTGAAATCAGGTGAGTGGAGTCAGCTGGGGAATAGGTTAGAACACACAGATCTTCAGTTTCCATGGTAAGAACTGGGGCTGATGGTTTCAATTTAACCCTTTGAGTGCTGTTGCAATGCATTGGATACCTCTCTGGCACTCAGAGGGTTAAGACCATTAACCCTTGGAGTACCAGAGATGATATGCAGCACATTGCTCTGCGTACCTCTTATTCATTTACTCACAAACATCTTCTCACTGTGACACTTCAGCTGTAAGGATACAGGGCTTTATTCATCAAGTAACACAGCACACTCACTTCAACTGTAAGGATACAGGGCCTTATTCATCAAGTAACACGGCACACTCACTTCAACTGTAAGGATACAGGGCATTATTCACCAAGTAACAGAGCACACTCACTTCAACTGTAAGGATACAGGGCCTTATTCATCAAGTAGCACATCACACTCACTTCAACTGTAAGGATACAGGGTCTTATTCATCAAGTAACACAGCACACTCACTTCAACTGTAAGGATACAGGGCCTTATTCACCAAGTAACATACCACACTCACTTCAACTGTAAGGATACAGGGCCTTATTCATCAAGTAACACAGCACACCCACTTCAGCTGTAAGGATACAGGGCCTTATTCACCAAGTAACACAGCTCACTTACTTCAACTGTAAGGATACAGGGCCTTATTCACCAAGTAACACAGCACACTCACTTCAACTGTAAGGATACAGGGCCTTATTCATCAAGTAACACAGCACACTCACTTCAACTGTAAGGATACAGGGCCTTATTCATCAAGTAGCACATCACACTCACTTCAACTGTAAGGATACAGGGCCTTATTCATCAAGTAACACAGCACACCCACTTCAGCTGTAAGGATACAGGGCCTTATTCACCAACTAACACAGCTCACTCACTTCAACTGTAAGGATACAGGGCCTTATTCACCAAGTAACACAGCACACTCACTTCAACTGTAAGGACACAGGGCCTTATTCATCAAGTAATACAGCACACTCACTTCAACTGTAACGATACAGAGCCTTATTCATCAAGTAACACAGCACACTCGCTTCAACTGTAAGGATACAGAGCCTTATTCATCAAGCTGAAGAGCTGCAATTAAAACCTTTTTTACAACTCTTATCAGCATATCTACATCACCACTGCGTCTGTCACACACTGTCTACATATGTGACATACGTCCATGTATGTGTGTGTGTCTCTGTATGTATGTGTTTCACAGTGTGTGACACTCTCTGTCTCTTTAAGTGCGTGTCTGTAACACTGCATATTTCTGTTTCACACAATGTCTCTCTGTGTAAATAATATGAAAGGCAGCGCCGTCCCACATTGCTAGTATATATATATATATATATATATATATATATATATATAATTATTATTTTTTTAAATTAATATATATATATGCTGCAAAGGGTTAAGCACTCTCACCGATAATTAGCAACAGAACCGGGTGCTCCAGTACCGTATATAACAGGTAAATAAGCTGTGCACTCAAGGATTTAATAATACAAATAAACCAATTTAATGGTAAAAAGGTGCAACGTTTTGGTCCTCAGATCGGGACCTTTATATATATATATATATATACACTAGCTAAATGGAGAATTGTGTTTTAACCATTATATACCCACAGCTTATTTTATTAATTATCAATGAGTACCCATGATAAAATTATACATATTTAGTATTTTTGTACTCAGGAGGCTCGTGAATTGAAATTTTGGCTACCAACATAAAAGTGTTTGATATATACTTTATAATAGCGGCGAAACAAGTACTTTTTTTTTACAATTCTTTTTATATTTATAACATCATACCTTGTCGAATAATGCAAAATTTAGTGTTTATGATGAACCATGGAAAAGCAGTATTTGTTGTGAAATAACTTTATCTAGTTTTCAATATATAACTAGAAAGTTACCAATGGAAATCATATCTAAACAGATGACAGGAAAAACTGGTGAAAATGTGTCTGGCCAGCAAGGTACAGTAAATTCCCCAAGACCTTGGCACTGAAATGGTTAATGAGACTGCAGGATCCATAGTCTCAAACAAAACAGAGCTGTGATTCTTGTAGTGGAGACAGGAAGTAGATCTCTGGTAACATTACAGGACTCAGTGAGTGAAATGGCGCTGTGACATCACAGTGTTCATACTGATGCAGGCTTGGAGAATGTGACTATAAGGCAGTGTGTCAACTGTCAATAATCATTTAGTTT
The DNA here is from genome assembly GCA_037306005.1 of Rhinophrynus dorsalis. NCBI lineage: Eukaryota > Metazoa > Chordata > Amphibia > Anura > Rhinophrynidae > Rhinophrynus > Rhinophrynus dorsalis. Next base: position 32,516 of record JBBDGT010000377.1, on the reverse strand, counting down.
ACCCAATTGGTGGAGAGCAATGGCTTGTCTAGTGACTGCAAAGTTGTGGTGGATATACATCATTTTATTTCTGGTCTCAAAATCAGCACCTGGAGACTTCAGACCTATACCTGAACAGATTCGGTTGAACCCTGTGGTGGAGGAGATTCCAGCAGCTTCTGATGAAAATGAGATTATGCGGGATTACATTGTACTGTTCAGTGTGCTAATTGCACTTTTCGTGTTATTAGCTATTTTGTATTTTGTATTTTTTAAATATTGCTATAAGCCCCGTGCCATAGATGAAAGCCAGATGGATCTTTCTTATGTAGCTTTACCATGCTTTTTTGACAGCGGGCCCCAGGTAGAGGAATATGTAGAGAAGGCAGTCTCTGTAAAGGTTGGAACTCAGACGGGTTCATACACAGAGCAGAAACCATCCTCTGTAGATATTGATACCCAGATTGAACCAGAGGCTCCAGACATCGATACCCTGGTTGCTACTTACAAAGGGCAGGAATCGGCACCTACAAATACGGTGATTGAAATATGTAAAGAGCAGAAAGAAATCCATAGAGAAGACATGGTGATCAAGAACGGTAAAAAAATGGAAAGAGGAAGAACATTATTGGAAATGGAAAGGGCAAAAACGGCACAGAAAATTGAAAGAGGAAGAACGTTACTGAAAATTGAAAGAGAAAGAAAAGCACAGAAAATTGAAAGAGGAAGAACGTTACTGAAAATTGAAAGAGAAAGAAGAGCACAGAAAATTGAAAGAGGAAGAACGTTACTGAAAATTGAAAGAGAAAGAAGAGCACAGAAAATTGAAAGGGGAAGAACGTTACTGAAAATTGAAAGAGAAAGAACGTTACTGACAATGGAAAGAGAGATAAAGGCACAAAAAATTGAAAGAGGAAGAGCGTTACTGAAAATGGAAAGAGAGAGAACGTTACTGAAAATTGAAAAAGGAAGAATATTACTGACAATGGAAAGAGAGAGAAAGGCACAAAAAATTGAAAGAGGAAGAGCGTTACTGAAAATGGAAAGAGAGAGAACGGCACAGAAAATTGAAAGAGGAAGAGCGTTACTGAAAATGGAAAGAGAGAGAACGGCACAGAAAATTGAAAGAGGAAGAACGTTACTGAAAATGGAAACAGCAAAAAGATAAGCACTTTTAAGAACGTTTGTAAATAACAACAACCAAATAAACAATAACACCGAATGAGAAATGCTTTTCACAGTTATTTTTATGTGTAGAGGGGTTTTTATGGTCCTGACTTAACCCTTTGGATACTAGAGGCTTCTCGAACACTTTGTGAAGCAATGTGTTGGAGGAGCATCTAGTACCAGGACAAACAGCCTGTGGCCCTCCAGCTGCTGAGGACTATAGTTTTGCCCATTGCATATAGCCTATAGCATATTGTGTTTTGCCCACTGAGTATAGAGATGTTCTTATTGCATATAGAAACATAGAATTTGACAGCAGATAAGAACCATTCAGCCCATCTAGTCCGTCCATTTTCCTACAGTAAAAACCTCAAACTTTTTTGGTCCTTGGTCTTTTCTTAAGTTAAGGATAGGCTTATGCCTATCTCCCATGCATGCTTAAATTCTGTCACTGTATTAACTTCTACCACTTCTGCTGGTAGGCTATTCCACTTATCTACTACCCTCTCAGTGAAGTAAAACTTTCTTACATTACATCTAAACCTGTGTCTCTTTACTTTTAGACTATGGCCTCTTGTCCTAACATTTTTACTCCTTTGAAATGTACTTCCCTCCTGTACTTTGTTGAATCCCTTCATGTATTTCAATGTGTCTATCATATCCCCTCTCTCTCTCCTCTCCTCCAATCTATACATGTTCAGATCCTTTAGTCTATCCTGTGTCTTTTCCTGTAAACCAGTCATCACTTTAGTAGTCCTTCTCTGAATTCTCTCTAGAGTATCTATATCCTTCTGGAGATGGGGTCTCCAGTACTGTACACAATACTCTAGGTCTCCTGTACTGTATACAATAGTCTAGGTCTCCAGTACTGTACACGATACTCTAGGTCTCCGGTACTGTACACAATACTCTAGGTCTCCAGTACTGTACACAATACTCTAGGTCTCCAGTACTGTATACAATAGTCTAGGTCTCCAGTACTGGACACAATACTCTAGGTCTCCAGTACTGTACACAATTCTCTAGGTCTCCGGTACTGTACACAATACTCTAGGTGAGGTCTAACCAGAGATCTGTAGAGTGGCATGACCACTTCCCTTTTTCTGCTACTAATGCCCCTAGTTATACAACCCAGCACACTGCTTGCATTCCCCACTGCTTTATTACATTGCCTGCCTACCTTTAAGTCATTAGAGATAATCACTACAGTGTCTTGAGTATAGCGTTTTGCAAATTGCTTTTGGTGTATAGTGTTTGGCGTAATGCGATTGGCATATACTGTTTGATGAATTGTGTATAAGTTTTGGCGTATTGCATATAGCATTTTTGCAAATGGCGTATAGAATTTGGCGTATAGCTCTAGGCGAAATGCAAATGTATTTTGGCAATTGGGTGTGGCATATTGCTTTTGGTGAATTGCATATGTATCGTTTGGTGAATTGCATTTGGAATATACTGTTTGAATTGCATTTAGCTTTTGACGTATTGCGTTTGGCGAATAACATAGAGTTTGGATTATAGCATTTGGTGAATTAATTATAGTGTTTGCCATATACCGTTGGATGAACTGAGCATAGCTTTTAGTGTATTGCATATATAGTCTGGTGAATGGGGTATAGTGTTTGGCCTATAGCGTTTGGCAAACTGAGTGGCGTACTGTGTGTGGTGAATTGCATATTGCGCTTCATTCAAAATGATCCATTCTGAATAGAAAAAGGTGCAGCAATATTTACTTGTAAATTATATAAATATAGATGATACAAATGATAAGACAGGACAGGAGAGAGCGAGAGAGATTCTCTGCAAGATTATTGGTATGTAATATTTTTCTTATTGCAAGCATATATTATTACTTATACGTTGCTATTTATACTGGATTTACTAGTCATACTTTTTTATATTTCTGTATAATTTATGGTATATGCATAATAAATATAGTACTAGCAATACTGGCACAGCTTTGCCCCTGCGGTTAATAAAAAATGACCTTAAATAAACACTAACATCCAAATTAAAGGGATAGTAATATTTAAAATGTAAAAACAAGTTGTAGGGTTTATCCTCCAAAGGACAGTGTAGCAACAGCTCCGGTCTACGAATTCAGGCCACTGTGATATTGCACCTGAAAAAAATAAAGTTTGAGCTGTAATAACTTTTGAATAAAATACATTTCAGCAGTGGGAGTGCTGTTGTTTTACTCAGTGGGAAAAACCCTACAACATAGTTTTTTGAAGATTTTAAGTATTAATATCCCTTTAATTGAGGTTACATACACTTAATTATTCTGTACTTCTTCCTAGTATCTCCTAAAGAAGGACACTTGGGAGGTATGGAGCCCTAATATCTCCTAAAGAGGGACACTTGGGAGGTATGGACCCCTAATATCTCCTAAAGAGGGACACTTGGGAGGTACGGACCCCTAATATCTACTAAAGAGGGACACTTGGTACGTACGGACCCCTAATATCTCCTAAAGAGGGACACTTGGGAGGTACAGACCCCTAATATCTCCTAAAGAGGGACACTTGGGAGGTACAGACCCCTAATATCTCCTAAAGAGGGACACTTGGGAGGTATGGACCCCTAATATCTCCTAAAGAGGGGACACTTGGGAGGTACAGACCCCTAATATCTCCTAAAGAGGGACACTTGGGAGGTACAGATCCCTAATATCTCCTAAAGAGGGACACTTGGGAGGTACGGACCCCTAATATCTCCTAAAGATGGACACTTGGGAGGTATGGATCCCTAATATCTCCTAAAGAGGGACACTTGGGAGGTACAGACCCCTAATATCTCCTAAAGAGGGACACTTGGGAGGTACAGACCCCTAATATCTCCTAAAGAGGGACACTTGGGAGGTACAGACCCCTAATATCTCCTAAAGAGGGACACTTGGGAGGTACGGACCCCTAATATCTCCTAAAGATGGACACTTGGGAGGTATGGATCCCTAATATCTCCTAAAGAGGGACACTTGGGAGGTACAGACCCCTAATATCTCCTAAAGATGGACACTTGGGAGGTACAGACCCCTAATATCTCCTAAAGAGGGACACTTGGGAGGTACAGACCCCTAATATCTCCAAAAGAGGGGACACTTGGGAGGTACAGACCCCTAATATCTCCTGAAGAGGGACACTTGGGAGGTACGGACCCCTAATATCTCCTAAAGATGAACACTTGGGAGGCATGGATCCCTAATATCTCCTAAAGAGGGACACTTGGGAGGTACAGACCCCTAATATCTCCTAAAGATGGACACTTGGGAGGTACAGACCCCTAATATCTCCTAAAGAGGAACACTTGGGAGGTACAGACCCCTAATATCTCCTAAAGAGGTACACTTGGGAGGTACAGACCCCTAATATCTCCTAAAGGGGGACACATGGGAGTTATGGACTCCTAATATCTCCTAAAGAGGGACACTTGGGAGGTATGGACCCCTAATATCTCCTAAAGAGGGACACTTGGGAGGTATGGATCCCTAATATCTCCTAAAGAGGGACACTTGGGAGGTACAGACCCCTAATATCTCCTAAAGAGGGACACTTGGGAGGTACAGACCCCTAATATCTCCTAAAGAGGTACACTTGGGAGGTACAGACCCCTAATGTCTCCAAAAGAGGGGACACTTGGGAGGTACAGACCCCTAATATCTCCTAAAGAGAGACACTTGGTAGGTACGGACCCCTAATATCTCCTAAAGAGGGACACTTGGGAGGTACAGACCCCTAATATCTCCTAAAGAGGGACACTTGGGAGGTACGGACCCCTAATATCTCCTAAAGAGGGACACTTGGGAGGTACGGACCCCTAATATCTCCTAAAGATGAACACTTGGGAGGTATGGATCCCTAATATCTCCTAAAGAGGGACACTTGGGAGGTACAGACCCCTAATATCTCCTAAAGATGGACACTTGGGAGGTACAGACCCCTAATATCTCCTAAAGAGGGACACTTGGGAGGTACAGACCCCTAATATCTCCTAAAGAGGTACACTTGGGAGGTACAGACCCCTAATATCTCCTAAAGGGGGACACATGGGAGTTATGGACTCCTGATATCTCCTAAAGAGGGACACTTGGGAGGTATGGACCCCTAATATCTCCTAAAGAGGGACACTTGGGAGGTACAGACCCCTAATATCTCCTAAAGAGGGACACTTAGGAGGTATAGACCCCTAATATCTCCTAAAGAGGGACACTTGGGAGGTACAGACCTCTAATATCTCCTAAAGAGGGACACTTGGGAGGTACGGACCCCTAATATCTCCTAAAGAGGGACACTTGGGAAGTACGGACCCCTAATATCTCCTAAAGAGGGACACGTGGGAGGTACGGACCCCTAATATCTCCTAAAGAGAGACATTTGGGAGGTTCGGACCCCTAATATCTCCTAAAGAGGGACACTTGGGAAGTATGGACCCCTAATATCTCCTAAAGAGGGACACTTGGGAGGTACAGACCCCTAATATCTCCTAAAGAGAGACACTTGGGAGGTACGGACCCCTAATCTATATATATAAAAGAAGACTTCTGTGTGCCTGGCAAACACACCCAGGGGTGGTATTAAGGAGGAGTTACTGTTCCTATTGGGTGATTCAGTCATGCAGGGAGTTGGCCCGCCCCCACTATGCAGCCCGCCCACCACTATCAAAGTCAGAAAAAAACAATATGGCTGCCATTTGCTCCTACACCACAGGCAAACACACATGCCCCACTCATACACACAGACCACCACACACACATATGCCCCACTCACACACACAGACCACCACACACACATATGCCCCACTCACACAGCACCAAACAGACATGCTCCCACTTACACACACAGCACCACATACACACACAAAGCAAGAAATAAATATGGCTGACACACACACAGTCACTCACCCTGACTCCCAGTGGCCTCAGCAGGACCTGTAGTGCAGCACCAGGGGAACACAATGGCACTCAAAGGGTTAAGGTAGGCCCTCTGCTGAATTATTTCTTCACTGTCATCATTTGCCATGCAAGACACAGGACAGACAGCCATCAGGTACACACTTAACCCACTGACTGCCACAGGGTTGTGTATCAAGTTTTACCCCTCAGGGAGTGTGTTCAACCCCCTCACACTGTAAACTTGCATTTCCCTCCCACTTCTCCTCCTTCCCCAGCCTATTACTAACACTTTTACACATTTCTCTTAAGCCCCGCCCCCTACTCGTGATTAAGCCCCGCCCACTTTAACCTAACATTGCCCCATTGCTCTCTCCACATCAGCACCACATGAGGGACTCCACAAGTAAAAGTTCCCAGGTACAACACACACATGCCCCACTCACACACCACCAAACACCCATACACACACACAAAGCCAGAAAGAAATATGGCTGACACACAGTCACTCACCCTGACTCCCAGTGGCCTCAGCAGGACCTGTACTACAGCCACTGAGGAACAAAATGGCACTCAAAGGGTTAAGGTAGGTCCTCATTGCTCACTTACATCTTCACTGTCATCATTTGCCATACAAGACACAGGACAGACAGCCATCAGATTCACACTTAACCAACTGACTGCCACAGGGTTGTGTATCAAGTTTTAGCCCTCAGGGAGTGTGCTCAAACCCCTCACACTGTAAACTTGCATTTTCCTCCCACTTCTCCCCCTTCCCCAGCCTATTACTAACACTTTTCCACATTTATGTTAAGCCCCGCCCCTAATTGCAATTAAGCCCCACCCACTTTTAACCCAGATTGCCCCATTTGTCTCTCCACATCAGCACTATATCAGTCCCCTCTAGGGACTCCACAAGTCAATGTTCCCAGGTATGAACACACTTCCCACTGCTATTTAACTCTGACATGCCTCTCTATACCTTAACCATTTGAGTGCCAGAGGGGTACACAACTCATGCACGCATGTGTTTCTGCTCATATATGTTGTGTGTGTACATCTCTGTTACATATGTGTGTCCATCTCCAGTGTGTCTGTGTGTGTGCGTGTGTTTTGCATGTCTCTGCCGCTCACTGTGTGTATGTGCATACCTCCCAACATTTCACATGGCCAAAGAGGGACACTGTAGTTTTAGGTGATATTGTTGGGGCGTGGCTGGTGGGCGGGGCATTAGTAAGAATTTTTAGGTTATTTCATGACCTAATACTGGCTATTTATGTAACTGAATAAATGATTTAGTGCAAGACCAAAGTATTTTATTTGCACAGACTAATGTATAAACACATATACTGACGTTTATTGCTTTATTGCTGTAGAGCAAAGTAATACACACCACACAGTCAGGGCTGGTGCAAGGATTTTTGACACCCTAGGCAAAACCTACTTTTGCCACCCATTTCGCTCCGCCCCTTGTGTCCCACCCCTTTATACCCTGCCTACTTATACCCCACCTCTTTTCATGATTGTCCTCTCTCTGCCCCCTGGGCCAGTCTGCCCCTGGTCTAGAGATGCCTGTAAGAGATGCCCCCCACCAGCTCCAACTTGCCCCTTATCAGCTCCACTTTGGCCCTATCAGCTGCACTTTGCCCCCCATCAACTCCAACTTGCCCCCATCAGCTCCACTTTGCCCCCATCAACTCCAACTTACCCCCATCAGCTCCACTTTGCCCCCCACCAGCTCCACTTTTTCCCCACCAGCTCCACTATGCCCCCCATCCGCTCAACTATGCCCCCAGCAGCTCCAACTTGCCACCATCAGCTCCACTTTGCCCACCATCCGCTCCAACTTGCCCCCATCAGCTCCAACTTGCCCCTATCAGCTCCAACTTACCCCCATCAGCTCCACTTTGCCCCCCAGCAGCTCCAACTTGCCACCAACACCTCCACTTTGCCCCCCATCCGCTCCAACTTGCCCCCATCAGCTCCACTTTGCCCCCATCCGCTCCAACTTGACCCCGCCAGCTCCACTTTGCCCCCCCTTCAGCTCCACTTTGACCCCCATCCACTCCAACTTGCCCCCATCAGCTCCACTTTGACCTCCATCCGCTCCAACTTACCCCCATCAGCTCCAACTTGCCCCCAGCAGCTCCACTATGCCCCCAGCAGCTCCAACTTGCCCCCAGCAGCTCCACTTTGACCTCCATCCGCTCCAACTTACCCCCATCAGCTCCAACTTGCCCCCAGCAGCTCCACTATGCCCCCTCAGCTCCAACTTGCCCCTATCAGCTCCAACTTGCCCCCATCATCTCCACTTTGCCCCCCATCCGCTCCAACTCGGCCCCAGCAGCTCCAGTATGCCCCCTCAGCTCCAACTTGCCCCCCATCACATACCTGTAGCTCCCGCGCAGTCTTCTCTTCAGTAATGCAGAGCGCGGCGGGAGATCATGACTCCCAGCGCGCTCTGCATTACTAAAGATCCGACCCAATGAGGGAGCGCTGTAGCAACACAGACCTGACTGTGTTGTGGTTCCCGGCGTGGTGTGTGCGGGCGCAGCTCTTCTCCGCTGCATGCCCGCGCCCCCAGTACGTGTGCGCCCTAGGCCGGCACCTACCTCGCCTATAGGTGGAGCCGGCCCTGCACACAGTCTGACCTCCTAAAAAGAGGGACAACTGGGTGGGATAGAGGGACAGAGGGATTTGGCCCTCAAAGAGGGACTGTCCCTCCTAAAGAGGGACACTTGGGATGTATGGTATATGTCTGCCTGTGTGTTGCATATGTCTGTGTTTATCAGTGTGTCTGCATTTCACACACGTGCGCCCAACGGTCATGACATGACGGGCAACGCCGTCCCACATTGCTAGTATATTGATATTTACACAAATATTCAATGAGTTTTATTGCTGTGGAGGGACACTTGGGAGGTAAGCACCCCTAATATCTCCCAACTAGGGAGACTAGGGAGGTACGGACCCCTAATATCTCCTAAAAAGAGACACTTGGTAGGTTATGGAGCCCTAATATCTCCTAAAGAGGAACACTTGGGAGGTATGGACCCCTAATCTATATATACATAAAAGAAAGGCTCATTGCATAATTTATGTCTCCTAAGGAGACACACACACCCAGGGGTGCCAATAAGGAGGAGTTACAGCTCCCATTGGGTGATTCAATGGGGGCATGATTTTCACACCAATTGCAGTGGCCGAAGGCCACTGCTATTGGTGTGAAAATCATGCAGTGAGTTGGCCCCCACTATGCAGCCCGCCCACCACTATCAAAGTCAATAAAAAACAAAATGGATGCCACTTGCTCCTACACCACAGACAAACACACACATGCCCCACTCACACAGCAGCAGACACACACACACTCATGCCCCACTCACACAGCACACACACATGCCCCACTCACATACACACATGCCCCACTCACATACACACATGCCCCACTCACACACAGCACCAAACACACACACATGCCCCACTCACACACTGCACCAAACACACATATGCACCACACACACAAAACCAGAAAGAAATATGGCTGACACACCATCACTCACCTTGACTCTGAGTGGACTCAGCAGGAGGACCTGTAGTACAGCCACTGAAGGGTGCTGCAACACCAGGGGAACAAAATGGCATTCAAAGGGTTAAGGTAGGTCCTCAATGATCAATTATTTCTTCACTGTCATCATTAGCCATTCAACACAGAGGACAGGCAGCCATCAGGTACACACTTAACCAACTGACTGCCACAGGCTTGTGTATCAAGTTTTACCCCTCAGAGAGTGTGTTCAAACCTCTCACACTGTAAACTTGCATTTCCCTCCCACTTCTCCTCCTTCCCCAGCCTATTACTAACACTTTTCCACATTTCTCTTAAGCCCTGCCCCTACTCACGATTAAGCCCCACCCACTTTTAACCCAGATTGCCCCCTTTGTCTCTCCACATCAGCACCACATGACTCCCTTCCAGGGATTCCACAAGTCAATGTTCCCAGGTATGAATACACTTCCCACTGCTATTTAACTCTGACATGCCTCTCTATACCTTAACCCTTTGATTGCCAGAGGGGTGCACAACTCATGCGCGCATGTGTTTCTGCACATATATGTTGTGTGTGTGTGTGTGTACATCTCTGTTACATATGTGTGTCCATGTGTGCATCTCCAGTGAGTCTGTGTGTGTGTGCATGTCTTTTGCATGTCTCTGCCACTCACTGTGTGTATGTGTCTGCCTGTGTGTTGCATATATCTGTGTTTATCAGTGTGTCTACATTTCATACACGTGTGCCCAACGGTCATAACATGACGGGCAACGCCGTCCCACATTGGTAGTGTATATCTATATATATAAAAGAAGACTTTGTGCCTGCCAAAACACACCCAGGGGAGGCATAAAGCAGGAGTTACTATTCCTATTGGGTGATTCAATCATGCAGGGAGTTGGCCCACCCCCACTATGCAGCCCGCCCACCACTATCAAAGTCAGAAAAAAACAATATGGCCGCCACTTGCTCCTACACCACAGACAAACACACATGCCCCACTCACACACACAGACCACCACACACACATGCCCCACTCACACAGCACCACACACACATGCCCCACTTACACAGCACCAAACAGACATGCCCCCACTCACACACACAGCACCACATACACACACAAAGCCAGAAATACATATGGCTGATACACACACACAGTCACTCACCCTGACTCCCAGAGGCCTCAGCAGGACCTGTACTGCAGCACCAGAGGAACAAAATTGCACTCAAAGGGTTAAGGTAGGTTCTCATTGCTCAATTATTTCTTCACTGTCATCATTTGCCATGCAAGACACAGGACACACAGCCATCAGATTCACACTTAACCCACTGACTGCCACAGGGTTGTGTATCAAGTTTTACCCCTCAGGGAGTGTGTGTCACGGTTTATTATGACTCTCAGACACAAGTTTAGGTAAAAAAAAATCAATTTTATTGAAATAATAAATGATAACTTAGGATGGCAATAACATACATATATATATACAGAATATAGCATAGACAGAAGGCAGACTCTACCGGTCCTGTCAATATACCGGACAGGACAGTCTTTAGGCTCTACCGGCCTTGCCAATACCGGGTAAGGCAACCTGCAGATGGAATAGCATAACGGTTTTACCGGCCTTACCAAATTACCGGGCAAGGCAGCCTCAATAGATACACAATGTAGGCTCTACCGGCCCTGCCAATACCGGGTAAGGCAACCTCAGATGGAATGTGGCAAAAGGTTCTACCGGCCTTACCAATACCGGGCAGGGCAGCCCAGAGATAATAGCAGCAGTCAGATGGAACTGGCAAATTAGCAGAATCGTTAAGCAGCAAGGCTTTGGAGCAAACCAGCGTCCGCACGCTGGAAACAACACTGAATAGTATAGCCGTTAGGCTTAGCGAGCAAACCAGTGACCGCACACTGGAGTAACAAGCGAGTAGTATAGCCGCAAGGCTTAGGAGCAAACCAGCGTCCGCACGCTGGGACCAACACAGATTTGTATAGCTGATAGGCTTTGGAGCAAACCAGTGACCGCACACTGGTGTAACAAGCGAGTTTGTATAGCCGCAAGGCTTAGGAGCAAACCAGCGTCCGCACGCTGGGACCAACACAGATTTGTATAGCTGAAAGGCTTTGGAGCAAACCAGTGACCGCACACTGGTGTAACAAGCGAGTTTGTATAGCCGCAAGGCTAGGAGCAAACCAGCGTCCGCACGCTGGGACCAACACAGATTTGTATAGCTGAAAGGCTTTGGAGCAAACCAGTGACCGCACACTGGTGTAACAAGTGAGTTTGTATAGCCGCAAGGCTTAGGAGCAAACCAGCGTCCGCACGCTGGGACCAACACAGATTTGTATAGCTGAAAGGCTTTGGAGCAAACCAGTGACCGCACACTGGTGTAACAAGCGAGTTTGTATAGCCGCAAGGCTAGGAGCAAACCAGCGTCCGCACGCTGGGACCAACACAGATTTGTATAGCTGAAAGGCTTTGGAGCAAACCAGTGACCGCACACTGGTGTAACAAGTGAGTTTGTATAGCCGCAAGGCTTAGGAGCAAACCAGCGTCCGCACGCTGGGACCAACACAGATTTGTATAGCTGAAAGGCTTTGGAGCAAACCAGTGACCGCACACTGGTGTAACAAGTGAGTTTGTATAGCCGCAAGGCTTGGGAGCAAACCAGCGTCCGCACGCTGGGACCAACACGGAATTGTAGCAATGTCACCAACGCGACCAGGCAGAAGGTCGCCAGGATACTGAAGACAGGTGATGAGATGACAGGAACCAGCAACGATCAGTCAGGTCAGAAAACAGCAGAGAAGTTCAGCTGGAACTGCAACACCAGCGACTAGGCCGGAACCAGGACTGGAAGTACTTCAGCATGCAGGAAACACTGGAACAGTAGAGATCAGGAACTCAGGAACACATGAGATCAGGAACACTGGAACAGAGGCCCAGCTATCACTAGCATAGTGATAGCAAGAAGGTCAGAAACAACACGAAAGGGCACTCAAAGGGTGCCCAATCCAGGTTTAAATAGTCAATAAGAGGCGGGCTATCTGCAGACAGCCAATAGAAGCCCCCTACTGGTGACAGACAAGTAACTGCAGCAAATCACGGGCACCGTGATAGTGTGCTCAAACCCCTCACACTGTAAACTTGCATTTCCCTCCCACTTCTCCTCCTTCCCCAGCCTATTACTAACACTTTTCCATATTTATGTTAAGCCCCGCCCCTACTCACGATTAAGCCCCGCCCCCCTTTTAACCCAGATTGCCCCATTGCTCTCTCCACATCAGCACCACATGAGGGACTCCACAAGTCAAAGTTCACAGGTATTACACACTCATACACACTCGCACAGCACCACCACACACACACAGCCAGAAAGAAATATGGCTGACACACAGTCACTCACCTTGACTCCCAGTGGCCTCAGCAGGACCTGTAGTAAAGCCACTGAACGGTGCTGCATCACCAGGGGAACAAAATGGCACTCAAAGGGTTAAGATAGGCCCTCATTGCTGAATTACTTCTTCACTGTCACCATTTGCCATGCAAGACACAGGACAGACAGCCATCAGATTCACACTTAACCCACTGACTGCCACAGGGTTCTGTATCAAGTTTTACCCCTCAGGGAGTGTGTTAAAACCCCTCACACTGTAAACTTGCATTCTCCTCCCACTTCTCCTCCTTCCCCAGCCTATTACTAACACTTTTTCACATTTATGTTAAGCCCCGCCCCTTCTCGCGATTAAGCCCCACCCACTTTTAACCCAGCTTGCCCCATTTGTCTCTCCACATCAGCACCACATCAGTCCCCTCTAGGGACTCCACAAGTCAGTGTTCCCAGGTATGAACACACTTCCCACTGCTATTTAACTCTGACATGCCTCTCTGTACCTTAACCCTTTGAGTGCCAGAGGGGTACACAACTCATGAGCACATGTGTTTCTGCTCATATATGTTGCGTGTCTGTGTGTACATCTCTGTTACATATGTGTGTCCATGTGTGCATCTCCAGTGTGTCTGTGTGTACATGTGTTTTGCATGTCTCTGCCGCTCACTGTGTGTATGTGCATACCTCCCAACATTTCACAGGGCCAAAGAGGGACACGTTAGTTTTAGGTGATATTATTGGGGGTGTGGCTGGTGGGCGGGGCATTAGTAAGAATTTTTAGGTTATTTCATGACCTATTACTGGCTATTTATGTAACTGAATAAATGATTTAGTTCAAGACCAAAGTATTTAATTTGCACAGACTAATGTATAAACACATATACTGAAGTTTACAAAAATATGTATATGAGCTTTATTGCTGTAGAGCAAAGTAATACACACCACACAGTCAGGGCTGGTGCAAGGATTTTTCCACCCTAGCCAAAACCTAATTTTGCCGCCCATTTCGCTCCGCCCCTTGTGTCCCACCCCTTTATACCCCGCCTACTTATACCCAACCTCTTTTCATGATTGTCCTCTCTCTGCCCCCTGAGCCACTCTGCCCCTGTTCTGGAGATGCCTGTAAGAGATGCCCCCCACCAGCTCCAACTTGCCCCTTATCAGCTTCACTTTGGCCCACCAGTTCCACTTTGCCCCTATCAACTCCAACTTGCCCCCATCAGCTCCAACGTGCCCCCACCAGCTCCATTTTGCCCCCTCAGCTTCACTTTGCCCCCTCAGCTCCACTTTGCCCCCTCAGCTCCAACTTACCCCCATCAGCTCCACTTTGCCCCCCATCCTCTCCAACTTACCCCCATCAGCTCCACTTTGCCCCCCATCCGCTCCAACTTGCCCCCACCAGCTCCACTATGCCCTCTCAGCTCCAACTTTCCACTATCAGCTCCACTATGCCCCCAGCAGCTCCAACTTGCCCCACCAGCTCCACTTTGCCCCCCCTCAGCTCCACTTGCCCCCCCTCAGCTCCAGCTTGCCCCCCCTCAGCTCCACTTTGACCCTCATCAGCTCCAACTTGCCCCCATCATCTCCAACTTGCCCCCACCAGCTCCACTATGCCCCCTCAGCTCCAGCTTTCCCCTAACAGCTCCAACTTGCCCCCATCATCTCCACTTTGCCCCACATCTGCTCCAACTTGCCCCCTCAGCTCCACTATGCCCCCTCAGCTCCAACTTGCCCCCCATCATATACCTGTATCTCCCGCGCAGTCTTCTCTTCAGTAATGGAGAGCGCGGCGGGAGATCATGACTCCCAGCGCGCTCTTCATTACTAAAGATCCGACCAGATGAGGGAGCGCTGTAGCAACAAAGACCTGACTGTATTGTGGTTCCCGGCGTGGTGTGTGCGGGCGCAGCTTTTCTCCGCTGCATGCCCGCGCCCCCAGTACGTGTGCGCCCTAGGCCGGCGCCTACCTCGCCTATAGGTGGAGCCGGCCCTGCACACAGTCTGACCTCCTAAAAAGAGGGACAACAGGGTGGGAAAGAGGGACAGAGGGATTTGGCCCTCAAAGAGGGACTGTCCCTCCTAAAGAGGGACACTTGGGATGTATGGTATGTGTCTGCCTGTATGTTGCATATGTCTGTGTTTATCAGTGTGTCTGCATTTCACACACGTGCGCCCAACGGTCATGACATGACGGGCAACGCCGTCCCACATTGGTAGTGTATATATATATATATATATATATAAGAGAAAGAACCTGCGTCCCCTGCCACACACACACCCAGGGGCGGTTGTAATGAAGAGTTAGCCTGCCCCCCAACATGTCTTAACCCTTTGAGTGCCAGAGGGGTACGCATAAATTGCAAAGCAATGCATTGCGTACCTCTCTGGCACTCAAAGGGTTAACCCTCTCCTCCACAACTCACTTCTCTACACTATACACTAGCTAAATGGAGAATTGTGTTTTAACCATTATATACCCACAGCTTATTTTATTAATTATCAATGAGTACCCATGATAAAATTATACATATTTAGTATTTTTGTACTCAGGAGGCTCGTGAATTGAAATTTTGGCTACCAACATAAATGTGTTTGATATATACTTTATAATAGCGGCGAAACAAGTACTTTTTTTTTTACAATTCTTTTTATATTTATGACATCATACCTTGTCGAATAATGCAAAATTTAGTTTTTATGATGAACCATGGAAAAGCAGTATTTGTTGTGAAATAACTTTATCTAGTTTTCAATATATAACTAGAAAGTTACCAATGGAAATCATATCTAAACAGATGACAGGAAAAACTGGTGAAAATGTGTCTGGCCAGCAAGGTACAGTAAATTCCCCAAGACCTTGGCACTGAAATGGTTAATGAGACTGCAGGATCCATAGTCTCAAACAAAACAGAGCTGTGATTCTTGCAGTGGAGACATGAAGTAGATCTCTGGTAACATTACAGGACTCAGTGAGTGAAATGGCGCTGTGACATCACAGTGTTCATACTGATGCAGGCTTGGAGAATGTGACTATAAGGCAGTGTGTCAACTGTCAATAATCATTTAGTTTACCCAATTGGTGGAGAGCAATGGCTTGTCTAGCGACTGCAAAGTTGTGGTGGATATACATCATTTTATTTCTGGTCTCAAAATCAGCACCTGGAGACTTCAGACCTATACCTGAACAGATTCGGTTGAACCCTGTGGTGGAGGAGATTCCAGCAGCTTCTGATGAAAATGAGATTATGCGGGATTACATTGTACTGTTCAGTGTGCTAATTGCACTTTTCGTGTTATTAGCTATTTTGTATTTTGTATTTTTTAAATATTGCTATAAGCCCCGTGCCATAGATGAAAGCCAGATGGATCTTTCTTATGTAGCTTTACCATGCTTTTTTGACAGCGGGCCCCAGGTAGAGGAATATGTAGAGAAGGCAGTCTCTGTAAAGGTTGGAACTCAGACGGGTTCATACACAGAGCAGAAACCATCCTCTGTAGATATTGATACCCAGATTGAACCAGAGGCTCCAGACATCGATACCCTGGTTGCTACTTACAAAGGGCAGGAATCGGCACCTACAAATACGGTGATTGAAATATGTAAAGAGCAGAAAGAAATCCATAGAGAAGACATGGTGATCAAGAACGGTAAAAAAATGGAAAGAGGAAGAACATTATTGGAAATGGAAAGGGCAAAAACGGCACAGAAAATTGAAAGAGGAAGAACGTTACTGAAAATTGAAAGAGAAAGAAGAGCACAGAAAATTGAAAGAGGAAGAACGTTACTGAAAATTGAAAGAGAAAGAAGAGCACAGAAAATTGAAAGAGGAAGAACGTTACTGAAAATTGAAAGAGAAAGAACGTTACTGACAATGGAAAGAGAGATAAAGGCACAAAAAATTGAAAGAGGAAGAGCGTTACTGAAAATGGAAAGAGAGAGAACGTTACTGAAAATTGAAAAAGGAAGAATATTACTGACAATGGAAAGAGAGAGAACGGCACAAAAAATTGAAAGAGGAAGAGCGTTACTGAAAATGGAAACAGCAAAAAGATAAGCACTTTTAAGAACGTTTGTAAATAACAACAACCAAATAAACAATAACACCGAATGAGAAATGCTTTTCACAGTTATTTTTATGTGTAGAGGGGTTTTTATGGTCCTGACTTAACCCTTTGGATGCTAGAGGCTTCTCGAACACTTTGTGAAGCAATGTGTTGGAGGAGCATCTAGTACCAGGACAAACAGCCTGTGGCCCTCCAGCTGCTGAGGACTATAGTTTTGTCCATTGCATATAGCCTATAGCATATTGTGTTTTGCCCACTGAGTATAGAGATGTTCTTATTGCATATAGAAACATAGAATTTGACAGCAGATAAGAACCAATCAGCCCATCTAGTCCGTCCATTTTCCTACAGTAAAAACCTCAAACTTTTTTGGTCCTTGGTCTTTTCTTAAGTTAAGGATAGGCTTATGCCTATCTCCCATGCATGCTTAAATTCTGTCACTGTATTAACTTCTACCACTTCTGCTGGTAGGCTATTCCACTTATCTACTACCCTCTCAGTGAAGTAAAACTTTCTTACATTACATCTAAACCTGTGTCTCTTTACTTTTAGACTATGGCCTCTTGTCCTAACATTTTTACTCCTTTGAAATGTACTTCCCTCCTGTACTTTGTTGAATCTCTTCATGTATTTCAATGTGTCTATCATATCCCCTCTCTCTCTCCTCTCCTCCAATCTATACATGTTCAGATCCTTTAGTCTATCCTGTGTCTTTTCCTGTAAACCAGTCATCACTTTAGTAGTCCTTCTCTGAATTCTCTCTAGAGTATCTATATCCTTCTGGAGATGGGGTCTCCAGTACTGTACACAATACTCTAGGTCTCCTGTACTGTATACAATAGTCTAGGTCTCCAGTACTGTACACGATACTCTAGGTCTCCGGTACTGTACACAATACTCTAGGTCTCCAGTACTGTACACAATACTCTAGGTCTCCAGTACTGTATACAATAGTCTAGGTCTCCAGTACTGGACACAATACTCTAGGTCTCCAGTACTGTACACAATTCT
Organism: Rhinophrynus dorsalis; assembly: GCA_037306005.1. Taxonomy (NCBI): domain Eukaryota; kingdom Metazoa; phylum Chordata; class Amphibia; order Anura; family Rhinophrynidae; genus Rhinophrynus; species Rhinophrynus dorsalis. The sequence goes on along the minus strand of JBBDGT010000377.1, from coordinate 14,462 downwards.
CTAGGTCTCCGGTACTGTACACAATACTCTAGGTGAGGTCTAACCAGAGATCTGTAGAGTGGCATGACCACTTCCCTTTTTCTGCTACTAATGCCCCTAGTTATACAACCCAGCACACTGCTTGCATTCCCCACTGCTTTATTACATTGCCTGCCTACCTTTAAGTCATTAGAGATAATCACTACAGCGTCTTGAGTATAGCGTTTTGCAAATTGCTTTTGGTGTATAGTGTTTGGCGTAATGCGATTGGCATATACTGTTTGATGAATTGCGTATAAGTTTTGGCGTATTGCATATAGCATTTTTGCAAATGGCATATAGAATTTGGCGTATAGCTCTAGGCGAAATGCAAATGTATTTTGGCAATTGGGTGTGGCATATTGCTTTTGGTGAATTGCATATGTATCGTTTGGTGAATTGCATTTGGAATATACTGTTTGAATTGCATTTAGCTTTTGACGTATTGCGTTTGGCGAATAACATAGAGTTTGGATTATAGCATTTGGTGAATTAATTATAGTGTTTGCCATATACCGTTGGATGAACTGAGCATAGCTTTTAGTGTATTGCATATATAGTCTGGTGAATGGGGTATAGTGTTTGGCCTGTAGCGTTTGGCAAACTGAGTGGCGTACTGTGTGTGGTGAATTGCATATTGCGCTTCATTCAAAATGATCCATTCTGAATAGAAAAAGGTGCAGCAATATTTACTTGTAAATTATATAAATATAGATAATACAAATGATAAGACAGGACAGGAGAGAGCGAGAGAGATTCTCTGCAAGATTATTGGTATGTAATATTTTTCTTATTGCAAGCATATATTATTACTTATACGTTGCTATTTATACTGGATTTACTAGTCATACTTTTTATATTTCTGTATAATTTATGGTATATGCATAATAAATATAGTACTAGCAATACTGGCACAGCTTTGCCCCTGCGGTTAATAAAAAATGACCTTAAATAAACACTAACATCCAAAATTAAAGGGATAGTAATATTTAAAATGTAAAAAAAAAGTTGTAGGGTTTATCCTCCAAAGGACAGTGTAGCAACAGCTCCGGTCTACGAATTCAGGCCACTGTGATATTGCACCTGAAAAAAATAAAGTTTGAGCTGTAATAACTTTTGAATAAAATACATTTCAGCAGTGGGAGTGCTGTTGTTTTACTCAGTGGGAAAAACCCTACAACATAGTTTTTAGATGATTTTAAGTATTAATATCCCTTTAATTGAGGTTACATACACTTAATTATTCTGTACTTCTTCCTAGTATCTCCTAAAGAAGGACACTTGGGAGGTATGGAGCCCTAATATCTCCTAAAGAGGGACACTTGGGAGGTATGGACCCCTAATATCTCCTAAAGAGGGACACTTGGGAGGTACGGACCCCTAATATCTACTAAAGAGGGACACTTGGGACGTACGGACCCCTAATATCTCCTAAAGAGGGACACTTGGGAGGTACGGACCCCTAATATCTCCTAAAGAGGGACACTTGGGAGGTACGGACCCCTAATATCTCCTAAAGAGGGGACACTTGGGAGGTACAGACCCCTAATATCTCCTAAAGAGGGACACTTGGGAGGTACGGACCCCTAATATCTCCTAAAGATGGACACTTGGGAGGTATGGATCCCTAATATCTCCTAAAGAGGGACACTTGGGAGGTACAGACCCCTAATATCTCCTAAAGATGGACACTTGGGAGGTACAGACCCCTAATATCTCCTAAAGAGGGGACACTTGACAGGTACAGACCCCTAATATCTCCTAAAGAGGGACACTTGGGAGGTACGGACCCCTAATATCTCCTAAAGAGGGGACACTTGACAGGTACAGACCCCTAATATCTCCTAAAGAGGGACACTTGGGAGGTACAGACCCCTAATATCTCCAAAAGAGGGGACACTTGACAGGTACAGACCCCTAATATCTCCTAAAGAGGGACACTTGGGAGGTACGGACCCCTAATATCTCCTAAAGAGGGACACTTGGGAGGTACGGACCCCTAATATCTCCTAAAGATGAACACTTGGGAGGTATGGATCCCTAATATCTCCTAAAGAGGGACACTTGGAGGTACAGACCCCTAATATCTCCTAAAGAGGGACACTTGGGAGGTACAGACCCCTAATATCTCCTAAAGAGGTACACTTGGGAGGTACAGACCCCTAATATCTCCTAAAGGGGGACACATGGGAGTTATGGACTCCTAATATCTCCTAAAGAGGGACACTTGGGAGGTACAGACCCCTAATATCTCCTAAAGAGGGACACTTAGGAGGTATAGACCCCTAATATCTCCTAAAGAGGGACACTTGGGAGGTACAGACCTCTAATATCTCCTAAAGAGGGACACTTGGGAGGTACGGACCCCTAATATCTCCTAAAGATGGACACTTGGGAGGTATGGATCCCTAATATCTCCTAAAGAGGGACACTTGGGAGGTACAGACCCCTAATATCTCCTAAAGATGGACACTTGGGAGGTACAGACCCCTAATATCTCCTAAAGAGGGACACTTGGGAGGTACAGACCCCTAATATCTCCAAAAGAGGGGACACTTGGGAGGTACGGACCCCTAATATCTCCTAAGGAGGGACACTTGGGAGGTATTGACCCCTAATATCTCCTAAAGATGAACACTTGGGAGGTATGGATCCCTAATATCTCCTAAAGAGGGACACTTGGGAGGTACGGATCCCTAATATCTCCTAAAGAGGGACACTTGGGAAGTATGGACCCCTAATATCTCCTAAAGAGGGACACTTGGGAGGTACAGACCCCTAATATCTCCTAAAGAGAGACACTTGGGAGGTACGGACCCCTAATCTATATATATAAAAGAAGACTTTGTGCCTGCCAAAACACACCCAGGGGTGGTATTAAGGAGGAGTTACTATTCCTATTGGGTGATTCAGTCATGCAGGGAGTTGGCCCGCCCCCACTATGCAGCCCGCCCACCACCATCAAAGTCAGAAAAAAACAACATGGCCGCCACTTGCTCCTACACCACAGACAAACACACATGCCTCACTCATACAGCACCAAACTCACACACATGCCTCACTCACACAGCACCACACAAACACACACACACATGCCCCACTCACACACACAGACCACCACACACAATGCCCCACTCACACAGCACCAAACACACATGCCCCCACTCACACACACAGCACCACATACACACACAAAGCCAGAAATAAATATGGCTGACACACACACACACACTCACTCACCCTGACTCACAGTGGCCTCAGCAGGACCTGTAGTGCAGCACCAGAAGAACAAAATGGCACTCAAAGGGTTAAGGTAGGCCCTCATTGCTCAATTATTTCTTCACTGTCATAATTTGGCATGCAAGACACAGGACAGACAGCCATCAGATTCACACTTAACTCACTGACTGCCACAGGGTTGTGTATCAAGTTTTAGCCCTCAGGGAGTGTGTTCAAACCCCTCACATTGTAAACTTGCATTTCCCTCCCACTTCTCCCCCTTCCCCAGCCTATTACTAACACTTTTCCACATTTATGTTAAGCCCCGCCCCTACTCGCGATTAAGCCCCACCCCCTTTTAACCCAGATTGCCCCATTTGTCTCTCCACATCAGCACCACATCAGTCCCCTCTAGGGAGTCCAAAAATCAATGTTCCCAGGTATGAATACACTTCCCACTGCTATTTATCTCTGACATGCCTCTGTATATCTTAACCCTTTGACTGCCAGAGGGGTGCACAACTCATGAGTGCATGTGTTTCTGCTCATATATGTTGCATGTGTGTTTGTGTCCATCTCTGTTACATATATGTGTCCATGTGTGCATCTCCAGTGTGTCTGTGTGTGTACATCTGTTACATATGTGTGCATCTCCAGTAAGTCTGTGTGTGTGCGTGTGTACATCTCTGTTACATACGTGTGTCCATCTCCAGTGTGTCTGTGTGTGTGCGTGTGTTTTGCATGTCTCTGCCGCTCACTGTGTGTATGTGCATACCTCCCAACATTTCACATGGCCAAAGAGGGACACTTTAGTTTTAGGAGATATTGTTGGGGCGGGGCTGGTGGGCGGGGCATTAGTAAGAATTTTTAGGTTATTTCATGACCTATTACTGGCGATTTATGTAACTGAATAAATGATTTAGTGCAAGACCAAAGTATTTTATTTGCACAGACTAATGTATAAACACATATACTGAAGTTTATTGCTTTATTGCTGTACAGCAAAGTAATACACACCACACAGTCAGGGCTGGTGCAAGGATTTTTGCCACCCTAGGCAAAACCTAATTTTGCCGCCCATTTCGCTCCGCCCCTTGTGTCCCACCCCTTTATACCCCACCTACTTATACCCAACCTCTTTTCATGATTGTCCTCTCTCTGCCCCCTGGGCCAGTCTGCCCCTGGTCTGGAGATGCCTGTAAGAGATGCCCCCCACCAGCTCCAACTTGCCCCTTATCAGCTTCACTTTGGCCCACCAGCTCCATTTTGCCCCTATCAGCTCCACTTTGTCCCCCATCAACTCCAACTTGCCCCCATCAGCTCCACTTTGCCCCCCACCAGCTCCAACTTGCCCCCACCAGCTCCATTTTGCCCCCCATCCATTCCAACTTGCCCCCACCGGCTCCACTTTGCCCCCCACCAGCTCCACTATGCCCCCAGCAGCTCCAACTTACCACCAGCAGCTCCACTTTGCCCCCCATCCGCTCTAAATTGCCACCATCAGCTCCACTTTGCCCCCATCTGCTCTAACGTGCCCCCCCTCAGCTCCACTTTACCCCCAGCAGCTCCAACTTGCCACCATCAGCTCCACTTTGCCCCCCATCCGCTCCAAATTGCCACCATCAGCTCCACTTTGCCCCCATCTGCTCTAACGTGCCCCCCCTCAGCTCCACTTTACCCCCCCTCAGCCAGGGCCGGATTTATAATTAGGCAGAGTAGGCATCTGCCTACAGGCGCACCCTTCAGAGGGGCGCCTGTCACTGGGATCATCCGATCATGTGTGTGGTAGGATTTTTTTTTATTATTAAATTTGCCTCCCCGCCCAGCGACATGAAGACAGGTCTGTGTCTCCTCCTTCGGCACAGACCTTTAGCTGCTGTGCTTCCTCGTCGGGTTTTTAGCTGATGGGGGCAATATGGAGCTGATGGGGGCAATGTGAGGGCAATATGGAGCTGATGGGGGCAATGTGAGGGCAATATGGAGCTGATGGGGGCAATGTGAGGGCAATATGTAGCTGATGGGGGAATGTGAGGGCAATATGGTATATGGAGATGATGGGGGCAATGTGAGGGCAATATGGAGATGATGGTGGCAAGTTGGAGCTAATGGGGGGCAATATGGAGATGATGGGGGGGCAACATGGAGATTAGGAGCATTGTGGACATGTCCAGTGCAGATGGCCCAAGGTGGGGGGCACTTCAGATTTCTGTGCCTACAGGCTCCTGAGATGTAAATCCGGCCCTGCCCTCAGCTCCACTTTACCCCCCTCAGCTCCACTTTGCCCCCTCAGCTCCACTTTGCCCCTCTCAGCTCCACTTTGCCCCCTCAGCTCCAACTTGCCCCCATCAGCTCCATTTTGACCCCCATCCGCTCCAACTTACCCCCATCAGCTCCAATTTGTCCCCCATCCGCTCCAACTTACCCCCATCAGCTCCACTTAGCCCCCCATCCACTCCAACTTGCCCCCACCACCTCCAACTTGCCCCCACCAGCTCCACTATGCCCCCTCAGCTGTAACTTTCCCCTATCAGCACCAACTTACCCCCATCGGCTCCACTTTGCCCCCCAGCAGCTCCACTATGCCCCCAGCAGCTCCAACTTGCCCCTATCAGCTCCAACTTGCCACCATCAGCTCCACTTTGCCCCCCATCCGCTCTAACTTGCCCCCACCAGCTCCACTTTGCCCCCCCCACCAGCTCCACTTTGCCCCCCTTCAAGCTCCACTTTGCCCCTCTTCAGCTCCACTTTGCCTCCCCTTCAAGCTCCACTTTGCCCCCCTTCAGCTCCACTTTACCCCCCCTCAGCTCCACTTTGCCACCCTCACCTTCACTTTGCCCCCCCTCAGCTCCACTTTACCCCCTCAGCTCCAACTTGCCCCCATCAGCTCCACTTTGACCCTCATCCGCTCCAACTTACCCCCATCAGCTCCACTTTGCCCCCACCAGCTCCAACTTGCCCCCAGCAGCTCCACTATGCCCCCTCATCTCCAGCTTTCCCCTATCAGCTCCAGCTTGCCCCATCAGCTCCATTTTCCCCCCATCCGCTCCAACTTGCCCCCAGCAGCTCCACTATGCCCCTTGAGTTCCAACTTGCCCCCCATCACATACCTGTAGCTCCCGCGCAGTCTTCTCTTCAGTAATGCAGAGCGAGGCGGGAGATCATGACTCCAGGCGCGCTCTGCATTACTAAAGATCCGACCCAATGAGGGAGCACTGTAGCAACACAGACCTGATTGTGTTGTGGTTCCCGGCGTGGTGTGTGCAGGCGCAGCTCTTCTCCGCTGCATGCCCGTGCCCCCAGTACGTGTGCGCCCTAGGCCGGCGCCTACCTCGCCTATAGGTGGAGCCGGCCCTGCACACAGTCTGACCTCCTAAAAAGAGGGACAACAGGGTGGGAAAGAGGGACAGAGGGATTTGGCCCTCAAAGAGGGACTATCCCTCCTAAAGAGGGACACTTGGGATGTATGGTATGTGTCTGCCTGTGTGTTGCATATGTCTGTGTTTATCAGTGTGTCTGCATTTCACACATCTGCGCCCAATGGTCATAACATGACGGGCAACGCCGTCCCACATTGCTAGTCTATATATATAAAAGAAGACTTCTGTGTGCCTGGCAAACACACCCAGGGGTGGTATTAAGGAGGAGTTACTGTTCCTATTGGGTGATTCAGTCATGCAGGGAGTTGGCCCGCCCCCACTATGCAGCCCGCCCACCACTATCAAAGTCAGAAAAAAAACAATATGGCTGCCATTTGCTCCTACACCACAGACAAACACACATGCCCCACTCATACACACAGACCACCACACACACATATGCCCCACTCACACACACAGACCACCACACACACATATGCCCCACTCACACAGCACCAAACAGACATGCTCCCACTTACACACACAGCACCACATACACACACAAAGCAAGAAATAAATATGGCTGACACACACACAGTCACTCACCCTGACTCCCAGTGGCCTCAGCAGGACCTGTAGTGCAGCACCAGGGGAACAAAATGGCACTCAAAGGGTTAAGGTAGGCCCTCTACTGAATTATTTCTTCACTGTCATCATTTGCCATGCAAGACACAGGACAGACAGCCATCAGGTACACACTTAACCCACTGACTGCCACAGGGTTGTGTATCAAGTTTTACCCCTCAGGGAGTGTGTTCAACCCCCTCACACTGTAAACTTGCATTTCCCTCCCACTTCTCCTCCTTCCCCAGCCTATTACTAACACTTTTACACATTTCTCTTAAGCCCCGCCCCCTACTCGTGATTAAGCCCCGCCCACTTTAACCCAACATTGCCCCATTGCTCTCTCCACATCAGCACCACATGAGGGACTCCACAAGGTAAAAGTTCCCAGGTATAACACACATGCCCCACTCACACAGCACCAAACACCCATACACACACACAAAGCCAGAAAGAAATATGGCTGACACACAGTCACTCACCGTGACTCCCAGTGGCCTCAGCAGGACCTGTACTACAGCCACTGAGGAACAAAATGGCACTCAAAGGGTTAAGGTAGGTCCTCATTGCTCACTTACTTCTTCACTGTCATCATTTGCCATGCAAGACACAGGACAGACAGCCATCAGATTCACACTTAACCAACTGACTGCCACAGGGTTGTGTATCAAGTTTTAGCCCTCAGGAGTGTGTTCAAACCTCTCACACTGTAAACTTGCATTTTCCTCCCACTTCTCCCCCTTCCCCAGCCTATTACTAACACTTTTCCACATTTATGTTAAGCCCCGCCCCTACTCGCGATTAAGCCCCGCCCACTTTTAACCCAGATTGCCTCATTTGTCTCTCCACATCAGCACTATATCAGTCCCCTCTAGGGACTCCACAAGTCAATGTTCCCAGGTATGAACACACTTCCCACTGCTATTTAACTCTCACATACCTCTCTATACCTTAACCATTTGAGTGCCAGAGGGGTACACAACTCATGCATGGATGTGTTTCTGCTCATATATGTTGTGTGTGTACATCTCTGTTACATATGTGTGTCCATCTCCAGTGTGTCTGTGTGTGTGCGTGTGTTTTGCATGTCTCTGCCGCTCACTGTGTGTATGTGCATACCTCCCAACATTTCACATGGCCAAGAGGGACACTGTAGTTTTAGGTGATATTGTTGGGGCGTGGCTGGTGGGCGGGGCATTAGTAAGAATTTTAGGTTATTTCATGACCTAATACTGGCTATTTATGTAACTGAATAAATGCTTTAGTGCAAGACCAAAGTATTTTATTTGCACAGACTAATGTATAAACACATATACTGACGTTTATTGCTTTATTGCTGTAGAGCAAAGTAATACACACCACACAGTCAGGGCTGGTGCAAGGATTTTTGACACCCTAGGCAAAACCTACTTTTGCCACCCATTTCGCTCCGCCCCTTGTGTCCCACCCCTTTATACCCTGCCTACTTATACCCCACCTCTTTTCATGATTGTCCTCTCTCTGCCCCCTGGGCCAGTCTGCCCCTGGTCTAGAGATGCCTGTAAGAGATGCCCCCCACCAGCTCCAACTTGCCCCTTATCAGCTCCACTTTGGCCCTATCAGCTGCACTTTGCCCCCATCAACTCCAACTTGCCCCCATCAGCTCCACTTTGCCCCCATCAACTCCAACTTACCCCCATCAGCTCCACTTTGCCCCCCACCAGCTCCACTTTTTCCCCACCAGCTCCACTATGCCCCCCATCCGCTCCACTATGCCCCCAGCAGCTCCAACTTGCCACCATCAGCTCCACTTTGCCCACCATCCGCTCCAACTTGCCCCCATCAGCTCCACTTTGCTCCCCATCCGCTGTAACTTGCCCCCACCATCTCCACTTTTGCCCCCCCCTTCAGTTCCACTATGCCCCTATCAGCTCCAACTTGCCCCTATCAGCTCCAACTTACCCCCATTGGTTCCACTTTGCCCCCAGCAGCTCCAACTTGCCACCAAACACCTCCACTTTGCCCCCCCATCCGCTCCAACTTGCCCCATCAGCTCCACTTTGCCCCCATCCGCTCCAACTTGACCCCACCAGCTCCACTTTGCCCCCCTTCAGCTCCACTTTGACCCCCATCCACTCCAACTTGCCCCCATCAGCTCCACTTTGACCTCCATCAGCTCCAACTTACCCCCATCAGCTCCAGCTTGCCCCCAGCAGCTCCACTATGCCCCCAGCAGCTCCAACTTGCCCCCAGCAGCTCCACTTTGAGCTCCATCCGCTCCAACTTACCCCCATCAGCTCCAACTTGCCCCCAGCAGCTCCACTATGCCCCTTCAGCTCCAACTTGCCCGTATCAGCTCCAACTTGCCCCCATCATCTCCACTTTGCCCCCCATCCGCTCCAACTCGGCCCCAGCAGCTCCAGTATGCCCCCTCAGCTCCAACTTGCCCCCCATCACATACCTGTAGCTCCCACGCAGTCTTCTCTTCAGTAATGCAGAGCGCGGCGGGAGATCATGACTCCCAGCGCGCTCTGCATTACTAAAGATCCGACCCAATGAGGGAGCGCTGTAGCAACACAGACCTGACTGTGTTGTGGTTCCCAGCGTGGTGTGTGCGGGCGCAGCTCTTCTCCGCTGCATGCCCGCGCCCCCAGTAAGTGTGCGCCCTAGGCCGGCTCCTACCTCGCCTATAGGTGGAGCCAGCCCTGCACACAGTCTGACCTCCTACAAAGAGGGACAACAGGGTGGGAAAGAGGGACAGAGGGATTTGGCCCTCAAAGAGGGGCTGCCCCTCCTAAAGAGGGACACTTGGATGTATGGTATATGTCTGCCTGTGTGTTGCATATGTCTGTGTTTATCAGTGTGTCTGCATTTCACACACATGCGCCCAACGGTCATGACATGATGGGCAACGCCGTCCCACATTGCTAGTATCTCCTAAAGAGGGACACTTGGGAAGTATGGACCCCTAATATCTCCTATATAGGGACACTTGGGAGGTATGGATCCCTAATATTTCCTAAAGTAGGAGACTTGGGAGGTGCGGACCCCTAAAATCTCCTAAAGACAGACAATGGGGAAGGTATGCACCCCTAATTTTTCCTAAAGACGGACAGTGGGGAATTATGGATCCCTAATATCTCATAAATATGGACACTTGGGAGGTATGGACCCCTAATATCTCCTAAAGAGGGACACTTGGGAAGTATGGACCCCTACTATCTCCTAAATAGGGACACTTGGGAGGTATGGATCCCTAATATTTCCAAAAGTAGGACACTTGGGAGGTGCGGACTCCTAAAATCTCCTAAAGAGGGACACTTGGGAGGTGCGGACCCCTAATATCTCCTAAAGAGGGACAATGGGGAGGTATGTAAAACTGAAAGGATGAAGTCCCTTTGAGTGCCAGATAGGTATGCAACGCACTGAAAGGGTTCACGTTATCCTTTTATGGAGAAGTTGACTCTGACATCAGCAGGCATGTTTACCTGATTGCAGTCTTACATAATGAACTTTAAATCAACACCATATGACAAATGTCTTTACCCTTCCTCTCCAACACATAATTCTTAGCACATATGACAAAGTATGTCTGATTTCCCAAGGCGTATCGATCACGTCACATTGCCAAATCAAATCCGCCATTATACTGAACCTTAGTGCTAGTACATTACCTTCAGTATTGGCGCGATGCAGGAAACGTGCGCAATCGCTATTTCCCATGTGAAAACCACTAGGGAATAGGTTTGCACATGATTTTGTTGAATTGTGCATGAAAATTCAAGATTAGCGAACGGCTGCGTATATTAATTTTTTTGTGGGCGTGGCTAATATTAACGAATCTGCGTGAGTGGAATAGCGAATGTGACTAATGCAAGAACTGCTATTGCGAATGAATTTATACGTCTGTGTATTGTTGTCATAAAATGGAATTTTTCACGCGCAATTCAAGAAGCGTTCGGTATTTAACTTCCTGGATTAGAATATGTGCAGAATCTATCTGCGCACAAAAATGTCTTTATCCGATGCGGACGTTTCTTGCATCGCGCCATCAATGTCTTCCAAACAGAAGATTCTCCCAGACTCTCTGCTGGCAGCTCAAGAACACAGACACAGACAGCTCAGAGGGATTTGGGATGCGATGCAGTTTATTGCAAGTAACAAACCGCACAGGCACTTTACCTACAAGCAGGGCCGGCCCCAAGACATTGTGCTGCCTGGGTCCAAAGATGAAATGCTGCCCCCCCCTCCGCCACACCAAAACCACGCCCACCAAAACACACCACATCCTTAATTATATTAACCCCTCTCCTGCTCCTAAATCCACATAGAACTTTAGTGGTTGTTTTTTTTTTACATCCCTTGTACCTTTCTCCCCCTTGCTTTTTTACACCCCTTGTGCCTCTCTTTTCCCCTGTTTTCACCCCTTGTGCCTCTCTTTCACCCCTTGTGCCTCTTCCCCCCCCTTGCCTGCTTCTCTTCTCCTTCGCTCCCTCTCTTCTCCTTCTGGCTCTCCCTCTTGCTTTATACTCAGTCTCCCCACTGCTCCGCACTGATGACAGCCAGGACCATGTCACATGCAGAGACACAGAGTGATGCATGCTGGGATTTTCTTCGTCAGTCTGGGCACCAGATTTAAACTTGCACTGGCCTCCAAACACATGAAAAGGGACACCGACATGCGTCACACAGCATCTCCACATGTGACACGGTCCCAGCCGTCATCAGTGCGGGCAGTGGGGAGATGCTGCGCACTAAATAACATGCCTTGGTTCGGCAAATTGCTGCCCCTGTCAGAGTGCCGCCTGGGTCCATGGCCCCACCGGGACCCATGTAAGGCCGGCCCTGCCTACAAGGCGTTGTCTGATTTGGATGTTGTCCAGATATATGAAATAAACAAACACGTGAATATATAAGCACTGGCGCAGTATAGCTCTATCGGGGGAAACATGGGTCTAAGAACCTAGGAGGCTGTAACAGACCTCAAAGAAACCAAAAAGATCAAAATACCAAATTAGAGTCCAGGTAAATTATTTCTAATACCACAACAGAGTACGGCTGATGTAGAAATTCCGGGGGGGGGGGGACCATCTGCACCATAGTTTACAAATCACAATTCTCATTGATGTAAATTGATATTTTAAACCTGTGAGTCCTGGAGAGGTCTCCAAAGTGAGACCGCTCTAACATTCAGGAAATTATAGGCCCCATTTAAATAAAAGAGATTGTAATTTTTTATTTATTCCCTATGGTGCAGTTGGTTTGCTCCAGTCTTGCGAAGTCCATGAGCCTCAATGTGTTTTTATATGAAAAAACATGTTGTCACATTCATATATATATATATTTGAAAAGGCTTCCATACCTTAAAATATCTGCACTTACAGGTGCTGATTTTCAGCAGACGTGGGGGAGGAGTTTCCCTTTGCACTCTTAACTTCCTCTTTGTCAGGTAGCTGTACTGATCTGTGTAAGACAGCAGGAAGTGAAGTGCGTGCAGGAAAATTGTTTCCCCTACACTACTGAAACAGCAGCACGTGCACTATGAAATTTCTTAGAGGAACGCTGGCAGTTCCTAAAAATAAACCCTTACTTCTCTTAATCTGGGCAGAAAATCCTAATGCCTGCTATGAACCAATTATGTGTGTTTAGTTCCCCACAGTATCCTTTAATTAGTAATGGGCGTTATGTCCTTGGGGGCGGAACTGAATCTTTTATAGGACCCTGGAAGCAATGTGTTAGAGTCCTTTCAAGCCATCAAGGGGCAGCACAATATACCATTAAATATCACCAGAAATGTAATACACCATTACATATCACCAGAAGTGTAATACACCATTACATATCACCAGAAGTGTAATACACCATTATGTGTCACCAGAAGTGCAATACACCATTACATGTCCCTGGCAAGACATGTTACTAGTAGGACAATACACCCTTACATATCACCAGAAATGTAATACACCATTACGTGTCACCAGAAGTGTAATACACACTACATGCCACCAGCAGGGCCATACACCATTACATGTCACCAGCAGGGCAATACACCACTACATGTCACCAGCTGGGCAATACACTATTAGATGCCATAAGCAGTGCAATACGCGATTACATGCAACAAGCAGGGCAATACGCCATTAGATGCCACAGGCAGGGCAGCACACTACTGTAGAATGATGTGACCCAGTCTTTCTTTTTAGGAAGTCACGTGCCTATATCAGTAATATCGGTACCAGGACACAGTGCCTATATCAGTAATATCGGTGCCAGGACACGTGCCTATATCAGTAATATCGGTACCAGGACACAGTGCCTATATCAGTAATATCGGTGCCAGGACACGTGCCTATATCAGTAATATTGGTACCAGGACACGGTGCCTATATCAGTACCAGGACACGGTGCCTATATCAGTAATATCGGTACCAGGACACAGTGCCTATATCAGTAATATCGGTGCCAGGACACAGTGCCTATATCAGTAATATTGTGCCAGGACACGGTGCCTATATCAGTAATATTGGTACCAGGACACGGTGCCTATATCAGTACCAGGACACGGTGCCTATATCAGTAATATCGGTGCCAGGACACGGTGCCTATATCAGTAATATCGGTACCAGGACACGGTGCCTATATCAGTAATATTGGTACCAGGACACGGTGCTATATCAGTAATATCGGTGCCAGGACACGGTGCCTATATCAGTAATATAGGTACCAGGACACGGTGTCTATATCAGTAATATCGGTGCCAGTGACATGGTGCCTATATCAGTAATATCGGTCCAGGACACGGTGTCTATATCAGTAATATCGGTGCCAGGACATGGTGCCTATATCAGTAATATCGGTGCCAGGACATGGTGTCTATATCAGTAATATCGGTACCAGGACACGGTGTCTATATCAGTAATATCGGTGCCAGGACACGGTGTCTATATCAGTAATATCGGTACCAGGACACGGTGCCTATATCAGTAATATCGGTACCAGGACACGGTGTCTATCAGTACATATCGGTGCCAGGACACGGTGCCTATATCAGTAATATCGGTACCAGGGACACGGTGCCTATATCAGTAATATCGGTGCCAGGACATGGTGCCTATATCAGTAATATCGGTACCAGGACACGGTGCCTATATCAGTAATATTGGTACCAGGACACGGTGTCTATATCAGTAATATCGGTGCCAGGACATGGTGCCTATATCAGTAATATCGGTACCAGGACACGGTGCTATATCAGTAATATTGGTA